>CATORF010000800.1:0-162186 GCA_951804975.1 Anthophora plumipes | reverse complement strand
CTGCGATAATCTTGGTGAGACTTCTGTCCGAAGTATGCAGAGTCATCGAGATCGTACTTTTCGAGCTATTTAATGCGACAAACACGTTTTCTGGGGTTTTCACCACTCCACAGTTCGTTGGATATGCAGAACAGGAGATATCTTGGTTTTCGTGGGGTTTCTAGCAGAGATATGCATTTTCTGCGATAATCTTGGTGAGACTTCTGTCCGAAGTATGCAGAGTCATCGAGATCGCTCTTTTCGAGCTATTTAATGCGAGAAACAAGTTATCTGGTGTTTTCACCACTCCGCAGTGCGTTTGATATGCAGAACCAGCGATATCTTGGTTTTCGTGGGGTTTCAAGCTCAGATATGCATTTTCTGCGATAATCTTGGTGAGACTTCTGTCCGAAGTATGCAGAGTCATCGAGATCGTACTTTTCGAGCTATTTAATGCGACAAACACGTTTTCTGGGGTTTTCACCACTCCACAGTTCGTTAGATATGCAGAACAGGAGATATCTTGGTTTTCGTGGGGTTTCTAGCAGAGATATGCATTTTCTGCGATAATCTTGGTGAGACCTCTGTCCGAAGTATGCAGAAACATGGAGATCGCTCTTTTCGACCTATTGAATGCGAGAAACACGTTATCTGGTGTTTTCAACACTCCACAGTGCGTTTGATATGCAGAACCAGCGAAATCTTGGTTTTCGTTGGGTTTCAAGCTGAGATATGCATTTTTTACGATAATCATGGTGAGACTTCTGTCCGAAGTATGCAGAATCATCGAGATCGCACTTTTCCAGCTATTTAATGCGACAAACACGTTATCTGGTGTTTTCAGCACTCCACAGTGCGTTCGATATGCAGAACCAGCGATATCTGGGTTTTCGTGGGGTTTCAAGCTGAGATATGCATTTTTTACGATAATCTTGATGAGACTTCTGTCCGAAGTATGCAGAAACATCGAGATCGCACTTTTCGAGCTATTTAATGCGACAAACACGTTATCTGGTGTTTTCAGCACTCCACAGTGCGTTTGATATGCAGAACCAGCGAAATCTTGGTTTTCGTGGGGTTTCAAGCTGAGATATGCATTTTTTTACGATAATCTTGGTGAGACTTCTGTCCGAAGTATGCTTAATCATCGAGATCGCTCGTTTCGAGCTATTTAATGCGAGAAACAAGTTATCAGGTGTTTTCACCACTCCACAGTGCGTTTGATATGCAGAAACAGCGATATCTTGGTTTTCGTGGGGTTTCAAGCTGAGATATGCATTTTTTACGATAATCATGGTGAGACTTCTGTCCGAAGTATGCAGAATCATCGAGATCGCACTTTTCAAGCTATTTAATGCGAGAAACAAGTTATCTGGTGTTTTCACCACTCCACAGTGCGTTTGATATGCAGAACCACCGATATCTTGGTTTACGTGGGGTTTCAAGCTCAGATATGCATTTTCTGCGATAATCTTGGTGAGACTTCAGTCCGAAGTATGCAGAATCATCGAGATCGTACTATTCGAGCTATTTAATGCGAAAAACACGTTATCTGGTGTTTTCACCACTCCACAGTGCGTTTGATAAGCAGAACCAGCGAAATCTTGGTTTTCGTGGGGTTTCAAGCTGAGATATGCATTTTTTTACGATAATCTTGGTGAGACTTCTGTCCGAAGTATGCTTAATCATCGAGATCGCTCGTTTCCAGCTATTTAATGCGAGAAACAAGTTATCTGGTGTTTTCACCACTCCACAGTGCGTTTGATATGCAGAAACAGCGATATCTTGGTTTTCGTGGGGTTTCAAGCTGAGATATGCATTTTTTTACGATAACCTTGGTGAGACTTCTGTCCGAAGTATGCTTAATCATCGAGATCGCTCGTTTCGAGCTATTTAATGCGAGAAACAATTTATCTGGTGTTTTCACCACTCCACAGTGCGTTTGATATGCAGAACCAGCGATATCTTGGTTTACGTGGGGTTTCAAGCTCAGATATGCATTTTCTGCGATAATCTTGGTGAGACTTCAGTCCGAAGTATGCAGAATCATCGAGATCGTACTATTCGAGCTATTTAATGCGAAAAACACGTTATCTGGTGTTTTCACCACTCCACAGTGCGTTTGATATGCAGAACCAGCGAAATCTTGGTTTTCGTTGGGTTTTAAGCTGAGATATGCATTTTTTACGATAATCATGGTGAGACTTCTGTCCGAAGTATGCAGAATCATCGAGATCGCACTTTTCGAGCTATTTAATGCGACAAACACGTTATCTGGTGTTTTCACCACTCCGCAGTGCGTTTGATATGCAGAACCAGCGATATCTTGGTTTTCGTGGGGTTTCAAGCTCAGATATGCATTTTCTGCGATAATCTTGGTGAGACTTCTGTGCGAAGTATGCAGAGTCTTCGAGATCGTACTTTTCGAGCTATTTAATGCGACAAACACGTTTTCTGGGGTTTTCACCACTCCACAGTACGTTGGATATGCAGAACAGGAGATATCTTGGTTTTCGTGGGGTTTCTAGCAGAGATATGCATTTTCAGCGATAATCTTGGTGAGACCTCTGTCCGAAGCATGCAGAAACATGGAGATCGCTCTTTTCGACCTATTGAATGCGACAAACACGTTATCTGGTGTTTTCACCACTCCACAGTGCGTATGATATGCAGAACCGACGATATCTTGGTTTTCGTGGGGTTTCAAGCTCAGATATGCATTTTCTGCGATAATCTTGGTGAGACTTCTGTCCGAAGTATGCAGAGTCATCGAGATCGCTCTTTTCGAGCTATTTAATGCGAGAAACACGTTTTCTGGGGTCTTCACCACTCCACAGTTCGTTGGATATGCAGAACAGGAGATATCTTGGTTTTCGTGGGGTTTCTAGCAGAGATATGCATTTTCTGCGATAATCTAGGTGAGACTTCAGTCCGAAGTATGCTTAATCATCGAGATCGCTCGTTTCGAGCTATTTAATGCGAGAAACAAGTTATCTGGTGTTTTCACCACTCCACAGTGCGTTTGATATGCAGAAACAGCGATATCTTGGTTTTCGTGGGGTTTCAAGCTGAGATATGCATTTTTTACGATAATCATGGTGAGACTTCTGTCCGAAGTATGCAGAGTCATCGAGATCGTACTTTTCGAGCTATTTAATGCGACAAACACGTTTTCTGGGGTTTTCACCACTCCACAGTTCGTTGGATATGCAGAACAGGAGATATCTTGGTTTTCGTGGGGTTTCTAGCAGAGATATGCATTTTCTGCGCTAATCTTGGTGAGACCTCTGTCCGAAGTATGCAGAAACATGGAGATCGCTCTTTTCGACCTATTGAATGCGAGAAACACGTTATCTGGTGTTTTCACCACTCCACAGTGCGTTTGATATGCAGAACCAGCGAAATCTTGGTTTTCGATGGGTTTCAAGCTGAGATATGCATTTTTTACGATAATCATGGTGAGACTTCTGTACGAAGTATGCAGAATCATCGAGATCGCACTTTTCGAGCTATTTAATGCGACAAACACGTTATCTGGTGTTTTCAGCACACCACAGTGCGTTTGATATGCAGAACCAGCGAAATCTTGGTTTTCGTGGGGTTTCAAGCTGAGATATGCATTTTTTACGAAAATCTTGGTGAGACTTCTGTCCGAAGTATGCTTAATCATCGAGATCGCTCTATTCGAGCTATTTAATGCGAGAAACACGTTATCTGGTGTCTACACCACTCCACAGTGCGTATGATATGCAGAACCGACGATATCTTGGTTTTCGTGGGGTTTCAAGCTCAGATATGCATTTTCTGCGATAATCTTGGTGAGACTTCTGTCCGAAGTATGCAGAGTCATCGAGATCGTACTTTTCGAGCTATTTAATGCGACAAACACGTTTTCTGGGGTTTTCACCACTCCACAGTTCGTTGGATATGCAGAACAGGAGATATCTTGGTTTTCGTGGGGTTTCTAGCAGAGAGATGCATTTTCTGCGATAATCATGGTGAGACCTCTGTCCGAAGTATGCAGAAACATGGAGATCGCTCTTTTCGACCTATTGAATGCGAGAAACACGTTATCTGGTGTTTTCACCACTCCACAGTGCGTTTGATATGCAGAACCAGCGAAATCTTGGTTTTCGTTGGGTTTCAAGCTGAGATATGCATTTTTTACGATAATCATGGTGAGACTTCTGTCCGAAGTATGCAGAATCATCGAGATCGCACTTTTCGAGCTATTTAATGCGACAAACACGTTATCTGGTGTTTTCAGCACACCACAGTGCGTATGATATGCAGAACCAGCGAAATCTTGGTTTTCGTGGGGTTTCAAGCTGAGATATGCATTTTTTACGATAATCTTGGTGAGACTTCTGTCCGAAGTATGCTTAATCATCGAGATCGCTCTATTCGAGCTATTTAATGCGAGAAACACGTTATCTGGTGTTTTCACCACTCCACAGTGCGTATGATATGCAGAACCGACGATATCTTGGTTTTCGTGGGGTTTCAAGCTCAGATATGCATTTTCTGCGATAATCTTGGTGAGACTTCTGTCCGAAGTATGCAGAGTCATCGAGATCGCTCTTTTCGAGCTATTTAATGCGAGAAACAAGTTATCTGGTGTTTTCACCACTCCGCAGTGCGTTTGATATGCAGAACCAGCGATATCTTGGTTTTCGTGGGGTTTCAAGCTCAGATATGCATTTTCTGCGATAATCTTGGTGAGACTTCTGTCCGAAGTATGCAGAGTCATCGAGATCGTACTTTTCGAGCTATTCAATGCGAGAAACACGTTTTCTGGGGTTTTCACCACTCCACAGTTCGTTGGATATGCAGAACAGGAGATATCTTGGTTTTCGTGGGGTTTCTAGCAGAGAGATGCATTTTCTGCGATAATCTAGGTGAGACTTCTGTCCGAAGTATGCTTAATCATCGAGATCGCACGTTTCGAGCTATTTAATGCGACAAACACGTTATCTGGTGTTTTCAGCACACCACAGTGCGTTTGATATGCAGAACCAGCGAAATCTTGGTTTTCGTGGGGTTTCAAGCTGAGATATGCATTTTTTACGATAATCTTGGTGAGACTTCTGTCCGAAGTATGCTTAATCATCGAGATCGCACTTTTCAAGCTATTTAATGCGAGAAACAAGTTATCTGGTGTTTTCACCACTCCACAGTGCGTTTGATATGCAGAACCACCGATATCTTGGTTTACGTGGGGTTTCAAGCTCAGATATGCATTTTCTGCGATAATCTTGGTGAGACTTCAGTCCGAAGTATGCAGAATCATCGAGATCGCACTTTTCGAGCTATTTAATGCGACAAACACGTTATCTGGTGTTTTCAGCACTCCACAGTGCGTTTGATATGCAGAACCAGCGAAATCTTGGTTTTCGTGGGGTTTCAAGCTGAGATATGCATTTTTTTACGATAATCTTGGTGAGACTTCTGTCCGAAGTATGCTTAATCATCGAGATCGCTCTATTCGAGATATTTAATGCGAGAAACACGTTATCTGGTGTTTTCACCACTCCGCAGTGCGTTTGATATGCAGAACCAGCGATATCTTGGTTTTCGTGGGGTTTCAAGCTCAGATATGCATTTTCTGCGATAATCTTGGTGAGACTTCTGTCCGAAGTATGCAGAGTCATCGAGATCGCTCTATTCGAGATATTTAATGCGAGAAACACGTTATCTGGTGTTTTCACCACTCCGCAGTGCGTTTGATATGCAGAACCAGCGATATCTTGGTTTTCGTGGGGTTTCAAGCTCAGATATGCATTTTCTGCGATAATCTTGGTGAGACTTCTGTCCGAAGTATGCAGAGTCATCGAGATCTCTCTTTTCGAGCTATTTAATGCGAGAAACAAGTTATCTGGTGTTTTCACCACTCCGCAGTGCGTTTGATATGCAGAACCAGCGATATCTTGGTTTCCGTGGGGTTTCAAGCTCAGATATGCATTTTCTGCGATAATCTTGGTGAGACTTCTGTCCGAAGTATGCAGAGTCATCGAGATCGTACTTTTCGAGCTATTCAATGCGAAAAACACGTTTTCTGGGGTTTTCACCACTCTCACAGTTCGTTGGATATGCAGAACAGGAGATATCTTGGTTTTCGTGGGGTTTCTAGCAGAGATATGCATTTTCTGCGATAATCTAGGTGAGACTTCTGTCCGAAGTATGCTTAATCATCGAGATCGCTCGTTTCGAGCTATTTAATGCGAGAAACAAGTTATCTGGTGTTTTCACCACTCCACAGTGCGTTTGATATGCAGAAACAGCGATATCTTGGTTTTCGTGGGGTTTCAAGCTGAGATATGCATTTTTTACGATAATCATGGTGAGACTTCTGTCCGAAGTATGCAGAATCATCGAGATCGCACTTTTCGAGCTATTTAATGTGACAAACACGTTTTCTGGGGTTTTCACCACTCCACAGTTCGTTGGATATGCAGAACAGGAGATATCTTGGTTTTCGTGGGGTTTCTAGCAGAGATATGCATTTTCTGCGATAATCTAGGTGAGACTTCTGTCCGAAGTATGCTTAATCATCGAGATCGCTCTATTCGAGATATTTAATGCGAGAAACACGTTATCTGGTGTTTTCACCACTCCGCAGTGCGTTTGATATTCAGAACCAGCGATATCTTGGTTTTCGTGGGGTTTCAAGCTCAGATATGCATTTTCTGCGATAATCTTGGTGAGACTTCTGTCCGAAGTATGCAGAGTCATCGAGATCGCTCTATTCGAGATATTTAATGCGAGAAACACGTTATCTGGTGTTTTCACCACTCCGCAGTGCGTTTGATATGCAGAACCAGCGATATCTTGGTTTTCGTGGGGTTTCAAGATCAGATATGCATTTTCTGCGATAATCTTGGTGAGACTTCTGTCCGAAGTATGCAGAGTCATCGAGAACGTACTTTTCGAGCTATTTAATGCGACAAACACGTTTTCTGGGGTTTTCACCACTCCACAGTTCGTTGGATATGCAGAACAGGAGATATCTTGGTTTTCGTGGGGTTTCTAGCAGAGATATGCATTTTCTGCGCTAATCTTGGTGAGACCTCTGTCCGAAGTATGCAGAAACATGGAGATCGCTCTTTTCGACCTATTGAATGCGAGAAACAGGTTATCTGGTGTTTTCAGCACTCCACAGTGCGTTTGATATGCAGAACCAGCGAAATCTTGGTTTTCGTGGGGTTTCAAGCTGAGATATGCATTTTTTACGATAATCTTGGTGAGACTTCTGTCCGAAGTATGCTTAATCATCGAGATCGCTCTATTCGAGCTATTTAATGCGAGAAACACGTTATCTGGTGTTTTCACCACTCCACTGTGCGTATGATATACAGAACCGACGATATCTTGGTTTTCGTGGGGTTTCAAGCTCAGATATGCATTTTCTGCGATAATCATGGTGAGACTTCTGTCCGAAGTATGCAGAGTCATCGAGATCGCTCTTTTCGAGCTATTTAATGCGAGAAACAAGTTATCTGGTGTTTTCACCACTCCGCAGTGCGTTTGATATGCAGAACCAGCGATATCTTGGTTTCCGTGGGGTTTCAAGCTCAGATATGCATTTTCTGCGATAATCTTGGTGAGACTTCTGTCCGAAGTATGCTTAATCATCGAGATCGCTCGTTTCGAGCTATTTAATGCGAGAAACAAGTTATCTGGTGTTTTCACCACTCTACAGTGCGTTTGATATGCAGAAACAGCGATATCTTGGTTTTCGTGGGGTTTCAAGCTGAGATATGCATTTTTTACGATAATCATGGTGAGACTTCTGTCCGAAGTATGCAGAATTATCGAGATCGCACTTTTCGAGCTATTTAATGCGACAAACACGTTATCTGGTGTTTTCAGCACTCCACAGTGCGTTCGATATGCAGAACCTGCGATATCTGGGTTTTCGTGGGGTTTCCACCTGAGATATGCATTTTTTACGATAATCTTGGTGAGACTTCTGTCCGAAGTATGCAGAATCATCGAGATCGCACTTTTCGAGCTATTTAATGCGACAAACACGTTTTCTGGTGTTTTCAGCACTCCACAGTTCGTTGGATATGCAGAACAGGAGATATCTTGGTTTTCGTGGGGTTTCTAGCAGAGATATGCATTTTCTGCGCTAATCTTGGTGAGACCTCTGTCCGAAGTATGCTTAATCATCGAGATCGCTCTATTCGAGATATTTAATGCGAGAAACACGTTATCTGGTGTTTTCACCACTCCACAGTGCGTATGATGTGCAGAACCGACGATATCTTGGTTTTCGTGGGGTTTCAAGCTCAGATATGCATTTTTTGCGATAATCTTGGTGAGACTTCTGTCCGAAGTATGCAGAGTCATCGAGATCGTACTTTTCGAGCTATTTAATGCGACAAACACGTTTTCTGGGGTTTTCACCTCTCCACAGTTCGTTGGATATGCAGAACAGGAGATATCTTGGTTTTCGTGGGGTTTCTAGCAGAGATATGCATTTTCTGCGATAATCTTGGTGAGATCTGTGTCCGAAGTATGCAGAAACATCGAGATCGCTCTTTTCGACCTATTTAATGCGACAAACACGTTTTCTGGGGTTTTCACCACTCCACAGTTCGTTGGATATGCAGAACAGGAGATATCTTGGTTTTCGTGGGGTTTCTAGCAGAGATATGCATTTTCTGCGATAATCATGGTGAGACCTCTGTCCGAAGTATGCAGAAACATGGAGATCGCTCTTTTCGACCTATTGAATGCGAGAAACACGTTATCTGGTGTTTTTACCACTCCACAGTGCGTTTGATATGCAGAACCAGCGAAATCTTGGTTTTCGTTGGGTTTCAAGCTGAGATATGCATTTTTTACGATAATCATGGTGAGACTTCTGTCCGAAGTATGCTTAATCATCGAGATCGCTCGTTTCGAGCTATTTAATGCGAGAAACAAGTTATCTGGTGTTTTCACCACTCCACAGTGCGTTTGATATGCAGAAACAGCGATATCTTGGTTTTCGTGGGGTTTCAAGCTGAGATATGCATTTTTTACGATAATCATGGTGAGACTTCTGTCCGAAGTATGCAGAATCATCGAGATCGCACTTTTCGAGCTATTTAATGCGACAAACACGTTATCTGGTGTTTTCAGCACTCCACAGTGCGTTCGATATGCAGAACCAGCGATATCTGGGTTTACGTGGGGTTTCAAGCTGATATGCATTTTTTACGATAATCTTGGTGAGACTTCTGTCCGAAGTATGCAGAATCATCGAGATCGCACTTTTCGAGCTATTTAATGCGACAAACACGTTATCTGGTGTTTTCAGCACTCCACAGTGCGTTTTATATGCAGAACCAGCGAAATCTTGGTTTTCGTGGGGTTTCAAGCTGAGATATGCATTTTTTTACGATAATCTTGGTGAGACTTCTGTCCGAAGTATGCTTAATCATCGAGATCGCTCTATTCGAGATATTTATAGCGAAAAACACGTTATCTGGTGTTTTCACCACTCCGCAGTGCGTTTGATATGCAGAACCAGCGATATCTTGGTTTTCGTGGGGTTTCAAGCTCAGATATGCATTTTCTGCGATAATCTTGGTGAGACTTCTGTCCGAAGTATGCAGAGTCATCGAGATCGCTCTATTCGAGATATTTAATGCGAGAAACACGTTATCTGGTGTTTTCACCACTCCGCAGTGCGTTTGATATGCAGAACCAGCGATATCTTGGTTTTCGTGGGGTTTCAAGCTCAGATATGCATTTTCTGCGATAATCTTGGTTAGACTTCTGTCCGCAGTATGCAGAGTCATCGAGAACGTACTTTTCGAGCTATTTAATGCGACAAACACGTTTTCTGGGGTTTTCACCACTCCACAGTTCGTTGGATATGCAGAACAGGAGATATCTTGGTTTTCGTGGGGTTTCTAGCAGAGATATGCATTTTCTGCGCTAATCTTGGTGAGACCTCTGTCCGAAGTATGCAGAAACATGGAGATCGCTCTTTTCGACCTATTGAATGCGAGAAACACGTTATCTGGTGTTTTCACCACTCCACAGTGCGTATGATATGCAGAACCGACGAAATCTTGGTTTTCGTGGGGTTTCAAGCTCAGATATGCATTTTCTGCGATAATCTTGGTGAGACTTCTGTCCGAAGTATGCAGAGTCATCGAGATCGCTCTTTTCGAGCTATTTAATGCGAGAAACACGTTTTCTGGGGTTTTCACCACTCCACAGTGCGTATGATATACAGAACCGAGGATATCTTGGTTTTCGTGGGGTTTCAAGCTCGGATATGCATTTTCTGCGATAATCATGGTGAGACTTCTGTCCGAAGTATGCAGAGTCATCGAGATCACTCTTTTCGAGCTATTTAATGCGAGAAACAAGTTATCTGGTGTTTTCACCACTCCGCAGTGCGTTTGATTTGCAGAACCAGCGATATCTTGGTTTCCGTGGGGTTTCAAGCTCAGATATGCATTTTCTGCGATAATCTTGGTGAGACTTCTGTCCGAAGTATGCAGAGTCATCGAGATCGTACTTTTCGAGCTATTCAATGCGAGAAACACGTTTTCTGGGGTTTTCACCACTCCACAGTTCGTTGGATATGCAGAACAGGAGATATCTTGGTTTTCGTGGGGTTTCTAGCAGAGATATGCATTTTCTGCGATAATCTAGGTGAGACTTCTGTCCGAAGTATGCTTAATCATCGAGATCGCTCGTTTCGAGCTATTTAATGCGAGAAACAAGTTATCTGGTGTTTTCACCACTCCACAGTGCGTTTGATATGCAGAAACAGCGATATCTTGGTTTTCGTGGGGTTTCAAGCTGAGATATGCATTTTTTACGATAATCATGGTGAGACTTCTGTCCGAAGTATGCAGAATCATCGAGATCGCACTTTTCGAGCTATTTAATGCGACAAACACGTTATCTGGTGTTTTCAGCACTCCACAGTGCGTTCGATATGCAGAACCAGCGATATCTGGGTTTTCGTGGGGTTTCAAGCTGAGATATGCATTTTTTACGATAATCTTGGTGAGACTTCTGTCCGAAGTATGCAGAATCATCGAGATCGCACTTTTCGAGCTATTTAATGCGACAAACACGTTATCTGGTGTTTTCAGCACTCCACAGTGCGTTTGATATGCAGAACCAGCGAAATCTTGGTTTTCGTGGGGTTTCATGCTGAGATATGCATTTTTTTACGATAATCTTGGTGAGACTTCTGTCCGAAGTATGCTTAATCATCGAGATCGCTCTATTCGAGATATTTAATGCGAGAAACACGTTATCTGGTGTTTTCACCACTCCACAGTGCGTATGATGTGCAGAACCGACGATATCTTGGTTTTCGTGGGGTTTCAAGCTCAGATATGCATTTTCTGCGATAATCTTTGTGAGACTTCTGTCCGAAGTATGCAGAGTCATCGAGATCGTACTTTTCGAGCTATTTAATGCGACAAACACGTTTTCTGGGGTTTTCTCCACTCCACAGTTCGTTGGATATGCAGAACAGGAGATATCTTGGTTTTCGTGGGGTTTCTAGCAGAGATATGCATTTTCTGCGATAATCTTGGTGAGACCTGTGTCCGAAGTATGCAGAAACATCGAGATCGCTCGTTTCGAGCTATTTAATGCGAGAAACAAGTTATCTGGTGTTTTCACCACTCCACAGTGCGTATGATATGCAGAACCGACGAAATCTTGGTTTTCGTGGGGTTTCATGCTCAGATATGCATTTTCTGCGATAATCTTGGTGAGACTTCAGTCCGAAGTATGCAGAATCATCGAGATCGTACTATTCGAGCTATTTAATGCGAAAAACACGTTATCTGGTGTTTTCACCACTCCACAGTGCGTATGATATGCAGAACCGACGATATCTTGGTTTTCGTGGGGTTTCAAGCTCAGATATGCATTTTCTGCGATAATCTTGGTGAGACTTCTGTCCGAAGTATGCAGAGTCATCGAGATCGCTCTTTTCGAGCTATTTAATGCGAGAAACAAGTTATCTGGTGTTTTCACCACTCCGCAGTGCGTTTGATATGCAGAACTAGCGATATCTTGGTTTTCGTGGGGTTTCAAGCTCAGATATGCATTTTCTGCGATAATCTTGGTGAGACTTCTGTCCGAAGTATGCAGAGTCATCGAGATCGTACTTTTCGAGCTATTCAATGCGAGAAACACGTTTTCTGGGGTTTTCACCACTCCACAGTTCGTTGGATATGCAGAACAGGAGATATCTTGGTTTTCGTGGGGTTTCTAGCAGAGATATGCATTTTCTGCGATAATCTTGGTGAGACCTCTGTCCGAAGTATGCAGAAACATGGAGATCGCTCTTTTCGACCTATTGAATGCGAGAAACACGTTATCTGGTGTTTTCACCACTCCACAGTGCGTATGATATGCAGAACCGACGATATCTTGGTTTTCGTGGGGTTTCAAGCTCAGATATGCATTTTCTGCGATAATCTTGGTGAGACTTCTGTCCGAAGTATGCAGAGTCATCGAGATCGCTCTTTTCGAGCTATTTAATGCGAGAAACAAGTTATCTGGTGTTTTCACCTCTCCGCAGTGCGTTTGATATGCAGAACCAGCGATATCTTGGTTTTCGTGGGGTTTCAAGCTGAGATATGCATTTTTTTACGATAATCGTGGTGAGACTTCTGTCCGAAGTATGCTTAATCATCGAGATCGCTCTATTCGAGATATTTAATGCGAGAAACACGTTATCTGGTGTTTTCACCACTCCACAGTGCGTATGATATGCAGAACCGACGATATCTTGGTTTTCGTGGGGTTTCAACCTCAGATATGCATTTTCTGCGATAATCTTGGTGAGACTTCTGTCCGAAGTATGCAGAGTCATCGAGATCGTACTTTTCGAGCTATTTAATGCGAGAAACACGTTTTCTGGTGTATTCACCACTCCACAGTACGTTTGACATACAGAACCGGAGATATCTTGGTTTCGGTCGAGTTTCAAGCTGAGACATGCATTTTCTACGATAATCTTGGTGAGACTTCTGTCAGAAGTATGCAGAAACTTCGAGAACGTTCTTTTCGAGCTACTTAATGCGAGAAACACGTTTTCTGGTGTTTTCACCACACCACAGTCCGTTTGATGCGCAGAACCGGAGATATCTTGGTTTCGGTCGGGTTTCAAGCTGAGATATGCATTTTCTGCGATAATCTTGGTGAGACTTCTGTCAGAAGTATGCAGAATCATCTAGATCGCTCTTTTCGAGCTATTTAATTCGAGAAACACGTTTTCTGGGGTTTTCACCACTCCACAGTTCGTTGGATATGCAGAACAGGAGATATCTTGGTTTTCGTGGGGTTTCTAGCAGAGATATGCATTTTCTGCGATAATCTTGGTGAGACCTGTGTCCGAAGTATGCAGAAACATCGAGATCGCTCTTTTCGACCTATTTAATGCGAGAAACACGTTTTCTGGGGTTTTCACCACTCCACAGTGCGTTTGATATGCAGAACCAGCGATATCTTGGTTTTCGTGGGGTTTCAAGCTCAGATATGCATTTTCTGCGATAATCTTGGTGAGACTTCTGTCCGAAGTATGCAGAGTCATCGAGATCGTACTTTTCGAGCTATTTAATGCGACAAACACGTTTTCTGGGGTTTTCACCACTCCACAGTTCGTTGGATATGCAGAACAGGAGATATCTTGGTTTTCGTGGGGTTTCTAGCAGAGATATGCATTTTCTGCGCTAATCTTGGTGAGACCTCTGTCCGAAGTATGCAGAAACATGGAGATCGCTCTTTTCGACCTATTGAATGCGAGAAACACGTTATCTGGTGTTTTCACCACTCCACAGTGCGTATGATATGCAGAACCGACGAAATCTTGGTTTTCGTGGGGTTTCAAGCTCAGATATGCATTTTCTGCGATAATCTTGGTGAGACTTCTGTCCGAAGTATGCAGAGTCATCGAGATCGCTCTTTGCGAGCTATTTAATGCGAGAAACACGTTTTCTGGGGTTTTCACCACTCCACAGTGCGTATGATATACAGAACCGACGATATCTTGGTTTTCGTGGGGTTTCAAGCTCGGATATGCATTTTCTGCGATAATCATGGTGAGACTTCTGTCCGAAGTATGCAGAGTCATCGAGATCACTCTTTTCGAGCTATTTAATGCGAGAAACAAGTTATCTGGTGTTTTCACCACTCCGCAGTGCGTTTGATTTGCAGAACCAGCGATATCTTGGTTTCCGTGGGGTTTCAAGCTCAGATATGCATTTTCTGCGATAATCTTGGTGAGACTTCTGTCCGAAGTATGCAGAGTCATCGAGATCGTACTTTTCGAGCTATTCAATGCGAGAAACACGTTTTCTGGGGTTTTCACCACTCCACAGTTCGTTGGATATGCAGAACAGGAGATATCTTGGTTTTCGTGGGGTTTCTAGCAGAGATATGCATTTTCTGCGATAATCTAGGTGAGACTTCTGTCCGAAGTATGCTTAATCATCGAGATCGCTCGTTTCGAGCTATTTAATGCGAGAAACAAGTTATCTGGTGTTTTCACCACTCCACAGTGCGTTTGATATGCAGAAACAGCGATATCTTGGTTTTCGTGGGGTTTCAAGCTGAGATATGCATTTTTTACGATAATCATGGTGAGACTTCTGTCCGAAGTATGCAGAATCATCGAGATCGCACTTTTCGAGCTATTTAATGCGACAAACACGTTATCTGGTGTTTTCAGCACTCCACAGTGCGTTCGATATGCAGAACCAGCGATATCTGGGTTTTCGTGGGGTTTCAAGCTGAGATAAGCATTTTTTACGATAATCTTGGTGAGACTTCTGTCCGAAGTATGCAGAATCATCGAGATCGCACTTTTCGAGCTATTTAATGCGACAAACACGTTATCTGGTGTTTTCAGCACTCCACAGTGCGTTTGATATGCAGAACCAGCGAAATCTTGGTTTTCGTGGGGTTTCATGCTGAGATATGCATTTTTTTACGATAATCTTGGTGAGACTTCTGTCCGAAGTATGCTTAATCATCGAGATCGCTCTATTCGAGATATTTAATGCGAGAAACACGTTATCTGGTGTTTTCACCACTCCACAGTGCGTATGATGTGCAGAACCGACGATATCTTGGTTTTCGTGGGGTTTCAAGCTCAGATATGCATTTTCTGCGATAATCTTGGTGAGACTTCTGTCCGAAGTATGCAGAGTCATCGAGATCGTACTTTTCGAGCTATTTAATGCGACAAACACGTTTTCTGGGGTTTTCTCCACTCCACAGTTCGTTGGATATGCAGAACAGGAGATATCTTGGTTTTCGTGGGGTTTCTAGCAGAGATATGCATTTTCTGCGATAATCTTGGTGAGACCTGTGTCCGAAGTATGCAGAAACATCGAGATCGCTCGTTTCGAGCTATTTAATGCGAGAAACAAGTTATCTGGTGTTTTCACCACTCCACAGTGCGTATGATATGCAGAACCGACGAAATCTTGGTTTTCGTGGGGTTTCATGCTCAGATATGCATTTTCTGCGATAATCTTGGTGAGACTTCAGTCCGAAGTATGCAGAATCATCGAGATCGTACTATTCGAGCTATTTAATGCGAAAAACACGTTATCTGGTGTTTTCACCACTCCACAGTGCGTATGATATGCAGAACCGACGATATCTTGGTTTTCGTGGGGTTTCAAGCTCAGATATGCATTTTCTGCGATAATCTTGGTGAGACTTCTGTCCGAAGTATGCAGAGTCATCGAGATCGCTCTTTTCGAGCTATTTAATGCGAGAAACAAGTTATCTGGTGTTTTCACCACTCCGCAGTGCGTTTGATATGCAGAACCAGCGATATCTTGGTTTTCGTGGGGTTTCAAGCTCAGATATGCATTTTCTGCGATAATCTTGGTGAGACTTCTGTCCGAAGTATGCAGAGTCATCGAGATCGTACTTTTCGAGCTATTCAATGCGAGAAACACGTTTTCTGGGGTTTTCACCACTCCACAGTTCGTTGGATATGCAGAACAGGAGATATCTTGGTTTTCGTGGGGTTTCTAGCAGAGATATGCATTTTCTGCGATAATCTTGGTGAGACCTCTGTCCGAAGTATGCAGAAACATGGAGATCGCTCTTTTCGACCTATTGAATGCGAGAAACACGTTATCTGGTGTTTTCACCACTCCACAGTGCGTATGATATGCAGAACCGACGATATCTTGGTTTTCGTGGGGTTTCAAGCTCAGATATGCATTTTCTGCGATAATCTTGGTGAGACTTCTGTCCGAAGTATGCAGAGTCATCGAGATCGCTCTTTTCGAGCTATTTAATGCGAGAAACAAGTTATCTGGTGTTTTCACCTCTCCGCAGTGCGTTTGATATGCAGAACCAGCGATATCTTGGTTTTCGTGGGGTTTCAAGCTGAGATATGCATTTTTTTACGATAATCGTGGTGAGACTTCTGTCCGAAGTATGCTTAATCATCGAGATCGCTCTATTCGAGATATTTAATGCGAGAAACACGTTATCTGGTGTTTTCACCACTCCACAGTGCGTATGATATGCAGAACCGACGATATCTTGGTTTTCGTGGGGTTTCAACCTCAGATATGCATTTTCTGCGATAATCTTGGTGAGACTTCTGTCCGAAGTATGCAGAGTCATCGAGATCGTACTTTTCGAGCTATTTAATGCGAGAAACACGTTTTCTGGTGTATTCACCACTCCACAGTACGTTTGACATACAGAACCGGAGATATCTTGGTTTCGGTCGAGTTTCAAGCTGAGACATGCATTTTCTACGATAATCTTGGTGAGACTTCTGTCAGAAGTATGCAGAATCTTCGAGAACGTTCTTTTCGAGCTACTTAATGCGAGAAACACGTTTTCTGGTGTTTTCACCACACCACAGTCCGTTTGATGCGCAGAACCGGAGATATCTTGGTTTCGGTCGGGTTTCAAGCTGAGATATGCATTTTCTGCGATAATCTTGGTGAGACTTCTGTCAGAAGTATGCAGAATCATCTAGATCGCTCTTTTCGAGCTATTTAATTCGAGAAACACGTTTTCTGGGGTTTTCACCACTCCACAGTTCGTTGGATATGCAGAACAGGAGATATCTTGGTTTTCGTGGGGTTTCTAGCAGAGATATGCATTTTCTGCGATAATCTTGGTGAGACCTGTGTCCGAAGTATGCAGAAACATCGAGATCGCTCTTTTCGACCTATTTAATGCGAGAAACACGTTTTCTGGGGTTTTCACCACTCCACAGTGCGTTTGATATGCAGAACCAGCGATATCTTGGTTTTCGTGGGGTTTCAAGCTCAGATATGCATTTTCTGCGATAATCTTGGTGAGACTTCTGTCCGAAGTATGCAGAGTCATCGAGATCGTACTTTTCGAGCTATTTAATGCGACAAACACGTTTTCTGGGGTTTTCACCACTCCACAGTTCGTTGGATATGCAGAACAGGAGATATCTTGGTTTTCGTGGGGTTTCTAGCTGAGATATGCATTTTCAGCGATAATCTTGGTGAGACTTCTGTCCGAAGTATGCAGAGTCATCGAGATCGCTCTTTTCGAGCTATTTAATGCGAGAAACAAGTTATCTGGTATTTTCACCACTCCGCAGTGCGTTTGATATGCAGAACCAGCGATATCTTGGTTTTCGTGGGGTTTCAAGCTCAGATATGCATTTTCTGCGATAATCTTGGTGAGACTTCTGTCCGAAGTATGCAGAGTCATCGAGATCGTACTTTTCGAGCTAGTCAATGCGAGAAAAACGTTTTCTGGGGTTTTCACCACTCCACAGTTCGTTGGATATGCAGAACAGGAGATATCTTGGTTTTCGTGGGGTTTCTAGCAGAGATATGCATTTTCTGCGATAATCTTGGTGAGACTTCTGTCCGAAGTATGCAGAATCATCGAGATCGCACTTTTCGAGCTATTTAATGCGACAAACACGTTATCTGGTGTTTTCAGCACTCCACACTGCGTTTGATATGCAGAACCAGCGATATCTGGGTTTTCGTGGGGTTTCAAGCTGAGATATGCATTTCTTACGATAATCTTGGTGAGACTTCTGTCCGAAGTATGCAGAATCATCGAGATCGCTCTTTTCAAGCTATTTAATGCGAGAAACACGTTTTCTGGGGTTTTCACCACTCCACAGTGCCTTTGATATGCAGAACCAGCGAAATCTTGGTTTTCGTGGGGTTTCAAGCTGAGATATGCATTTCTTACGATAATCTTGGTGAGACTTCTGTCTGAAGTATGCTTAATCATCGAGATCGCTCAATTCGAGATATTTAATGCGAGAAACACGTTATCTGGTGTTTTCACTACTCCACAGTGCGTATGATATGCAGAACCGACGATATCTTGGTTTTCGTGGGGTTTCAAGCTCAGATATGCATTTTCTGCGATAATCTTGGTGAGACTTCTGTCCGAAGTATGCAGAGTCATCGAGATCGTACTTTTCGAGCTATTCAATGCGAGAAACACGTTTTCTCGGGTTTTCACCACTCCACAGTGCGTTTGATATGCAGAACCAGCGATATCTTGGTTTTCGTGGGGTTTCAAGCTCAGATATGCATTTTCTGCGATAATCTTGGTGAGACTTCTGTCCGAAGTATGCACAGTCATCGAGATCGTACTTTTCGAGCTATTCTATGCAAGAAAAACGTTTTCTGGGGTTTTCACCACTCCACAATTCGTTGGATATGCAGAACAGGAGATATCTTGGTTTTCGTGGGGTTTCTAGCAGAGATATGCATTTTCTGCGATAATCTTGGTGAGACTTCTGTCCGAAGTATGCAGAATCATCGAGATCGCACTTTTCGAGCTATTTAATGCGACAAACACGTTATCTGGTGTTTTCAGCACTCCACAGTGCGTTTGATATGCAGAACCAGCGATATCTGGGTTTTCGTGGGGTTTCAAGCTGAGATATGCATTTCTTACGATAATCTTGGTGAGACTTCTGTCCGAAGTATGCAGAATCATCGAGATCGCTCTTTTCAAGCTATTTAATGCGAGAAACACGTTTTCTGGGGTTTTCACCACTCCACAGTGCGTTTGATATGCAGAACCAGCGTAATCTTGGTTTTCGTGGGGTTTCAAGCTGAGATATGCATTTTTTACGATAATCTTGGTGAGACTTCTGTCCGAAGTATGCTTAATCATCGAGATCGCTCTATTCGAGATATTTAATGCGAGAAACACGTTATCTGGTGTTTTCACCACTCCACAGTGCGTATGATATGCAGAACCGACGATATCTTGGTTTTCGTGGGGTTTCAAGCTCAGATATGCATTTTCTGCGATAATCTTGGTGAGACTTCTGTCCGAAGTATGCAGAGTCATCGAGATCGTACTTTTCGAGCTATTTAATGCGACAAACACGTTTTCTGGGGTTTTCACCACTCCACAGTTCGTTGGATATGCAGAACAGGAGATATCTTGGTTTTCGTGGGGTTTCTAGCAGAGATATGCATTTTCTGCGATAATCTTGGTGAGACCTCTGTCCGAAGTATGCAGAATCATCGAGATCGCACTTTTCGAGCTATTCTATGCGAGAAAAACGTTTTCTGGGGTTTTCACCACTCCACAGTGCGTTTGATATGCAGAACCAGCGATATCTGGGTTTTCGTGGGGTTTCAAGCTGAGATATGCATTTCTTACGATAATCTTGGTGAGACTTCTGTCCGAAGTATGCAGAATCATCGAGATCGCTCTTTTCAAGCTATTTAATGCGAGAAACACGTTTTCTGGGGTTTTCACCACTCCACAGTGCGTATGATATGCAGAACCAGCGTAATCTTGGTTTTCGTGGTGTTTCAAGCTGAGATATGCATTTTTTACGATAATCTTGGTGAGACTTCTGTCCGAAGTATGCTTAATCATCGAGATCGCTCTATTCGAGATATTTAATGCGAGAAACACGTTATCTGGTGTTTTCACCACTCCACAGTGCATATGATATGCAGAACCGACGATATCTTGGTTTTCGTGGGGTTTCAAGCTCAGATATGCATTTTCTGCGATAATCTTGGTGAGACTTCTGTCCGAAGTATGCAGAGTCATCGAGATCGTACTTTTCGAGCTATTTAATGCGACAAACACGTTTTCTGGGGTTTTCACCACTCCACAGTTCGTTGGATATGCAGAACAGGAGATATCTTGGTTTTCGTGGGGTTTCTAGCAGAGATATGAATTTTCTGCGATAATCTTGGTGAGACCTCTGTCCGAAGTATGCAGAATCATCGAGACCGCACTTTTCGAGCTATTTAATGCGACAAACACGTTATCTGGTGTTTTCACTACTCCACAGTGCGTATGATATGCAGAACCGACGATATCTTGGTTTTCGTGGGGTTTCAAGCTCAGATATGCATTTTCTGCGATAATCTTGGTGAGACTTCTGTCCGAAGTATGCAGAGTCATCGAGATCGTACTTTTCGAGCTATTCAATGCGAGAAACACGTTATCTGGTGTTTTCACCACTCCACAGTGCGTATGATATGCAGAACCGACGATATCTTGGTTTTCGTGGGGTTTCAAGCTCAGATATGCATTTTCTGCGATAATCTTGGTGAGACTTCTGTCCGAAGTATGCAGAGTCATCGAGATCGTACTTTTCGAGCTATTTAATGCGACAAACACGTTTTCTGGGGTTTTCACCACTCCACAGTTCGTTGGATATGCAGAACAGGAGATATCTTGGTTTTCGTGGGGTTTCTAGCAGAGATATGCATTTTCTGCGATAATCTTGGTGAGACCTCTGTCCGAAGTATGCAGAATCATCGAGATCGCACTTTTCGAGCTATTCTATGCGAGAAAAACGTTTTCTGGGGTTTTCACCACTCCACAGTGCGTTTGATATGCAGAACCAGCGATATCTGGGTTTTCGTGGGGTTTCAAGCTGAGATATGCATTTCTTATGATAATCTTGGTGAGACTTCTGTCCGAAGTATGCAGAATCATCGAGATCGCTCTTTTCAAGCTATTTAATGCGAGAAACACGTTTTCTGGGGTTTTCACCACTCCACAGTGCGTATGATATGCAGAACCAGCGTAATCTTGGTTTTCGTGGTGTTTCAAGCTGAGATATGCATTTTTTACGATAATCTTGGTGAGACTTCTGTCCGAAGTATGCTTAATCATCGAGATCGCTCTATTCGAGTTATTTAATGCGAGAAACACGTTATCTGGTGTTTTCACCACTCCACAGTGCGTATGATATGCAGAACCGACGATATCTTGGTTTTCGTGGGGTTTCAAGCTCAGATATGCATTTTCTGCGATAATCTTGGTGAGACTTCTGTCCGAAGTATGCAGAGTCATCGAGATCGTACTTTTCGAGCTATTTAATGCGACAAACACGTTTTCTGGGGTTTTCACCACTCCACAGTTCGTTGGATATGCAGAACAGGAGATATCTTGGTTTTCGTGGGGTTTCTAGCAGAGATATGAATTTTCTGCGATAATCTTGGTGAGACCTCTGTCCGAAGTATGCAGAATCATCGAGACCGCACTTTTCGAGCTATTTAATGCGACAAACACGTTATCTGGTGTTTTCAGCACTCCACAGTGCGTTTGATATGCAGAACCAGCGAAATCTTGGTTTTCGTGGGGTTTCAAGCTGAGATATGCATTTTTTACGATAATCTTGGTGAGACTTCTGTCTGAAGTATGCTTAATCATCGAGATCGCTCAATTCGAGATATTTAATGCGAGAAACACGTTATCTGGTGTTTTCACTACTCCACAGTGCGTATGATATGCAGAACCGACGATATCTTGGTTTTCGTGGGGTTTCAAGCTCAGATATGCATTTTCTGCGATAATCTTGGTGAGACTTCTGTCCGAAGTATGCAGAGTCATCGAGATCGTACTTTTCGAGCTATTCAATGCGAGAAACACGTTTTCGCGGGTTTTCACCACTCCACAGTGCGTTTGATATGCAGAACCAGCGATATCTTGGTTTTCGTGGGGTTTCAAGCTCAGATATGCATTTTCTGCGATAATCTTGGTGAGACTTCTGTCCGATGTATGCAGAGTCATCGAGATCGTACTTTTGGAGCTATTCTATGCGAGAAAAACGTTTTCTGGGGTTTTCACCACTCCACAGTTCGTTGGATATGCAGAACAGGAGATATCTTGGTTTTCGTGGGGTTTCTAGCAGAGATATGCATTTTCTGCGATAATCTTGGTGAGACTTCTGTCCGAAGTATGCAGAATCATCGAGATCGCACTTTTCGAGCTATTTAATGCGACAAACACGTTATCTGGTGTTTTCAGCACTCCACAGTGCGTTTGATATGCAGAACCAGCGATATCTGGGTTTTCGTGGGGTTTCAAGCTGAGATATGCATTTCTTACGATAATCTTGGTGAGACTTCTGTCCGAAGTATGCAGAATCATCGAGATCGCTCTTTTCAAGCTATTTAATGCGAGAAACACGTTTTCTGGGGTTTTCACCACTCCACAGTGCGTTTGATATGCAGAACCAGCGTAATCTTGGTTTTCGTGGGGTTTCAAGCTGAGATATGCATTTTTTACGATAATCTTGGTGAGACTTCTGTCCGAAGTATGCTTAATCATCGAGATCGCTCTATTCGAGATATTTAATGCGAGAAACACGTTATCTGGTGTTTTCACCACTCCACAGTGCGTATGATATGCAGAACCGACGATATCTTGGTTTTCGTGGGGTTTCAAGCTCAGATATGCATTTTCTGCGATAATCTTGGTGAGACTTCTGTCCGAAGTATGCAGAGTCATCGAGATCGTACTTTTCGAGCTATTTAATGCGACAAACACGTTTTCTGGGGTTTTCACCACTCCACAGTTCGTTGGATATGCAGAACAGGAGATATCTTGGTTTTCGTGGGGTTTCTAGCAGAGATATGCATTTTCTGCGATAATCTTGGTGAGACCTCTGTCCGAAGTATGCAGAATCATCGAGATCGCACTTTTCGAGCTATTCTATGCGAGAAAAACGTTTTCTGGGGTTTTCACCACTCCACAGTGCGTTTGATATGCAGAACCAGCGATATCTGGGTTTTCGTGGGGTTTCAAGCTGAGATATGCATTTCTTACGATAATCTTGGTGAGACTTCTGTCCGAAGTATGTAGAATCATCGAGATCGCTCTTTTCAAGCTATTTAATGCGAGAAACACGTTTTCTGGGGTTTTCACCACTCCACAGTGCGTTTGATATGCAGAACCAGCGAAATCTTGGTTTTCGTGGGGTTTCAAGCTGAGATATGCATTTTTTACGATAATCTTGGTGAGACTTCTGTCCGAAGTATGCTTAATCATCGAGATCGCTCTATTCGAGATATTTAATGCGAGAAACACGTTATCTGGTGTTTTCACCACTCCACAGTGCGTATGATTTGCAGAACCGACGATATCTTGGTTTTCGTGGGGTTTCAAGCTCAGATATGCATTTTCTGCGATAATCTTGGTGAGACTTCTGTCCGAAGTATGCAGAGTCATCGAGATCGTACTTTTCGAGCTATTTAATGCGACAAACACGTTTTCTGGTGTTTTCACCACTCCACAGTTCGTTGGATATGCAGAACAGGAGATATCTTGGTTTTCGTGGGGTTTCTAGCATAGATATGCATTTTCTGCGATAATCTTGGTGAGACCTCTGTCCGAAGTATGCAGAAACATCGAGATCGCTCTTTTCGACCTATTTAATGCGAGAAACACGTTATCTGGTGTTATCACCACTCCACAGTGCGTTTGATATGCAGAACCAGCGAAATCTTGGTTTTCGTTGGGTTTGAAGCTGAGATATGCATTTTTTTACGATAATCATGGTGAGACTTCTGTCCAAAGTATGCAGAATCATCGAGATCGCACTTTTCGAGCTATTTAATGCGACAAACACGTTATCCGGTGTTTTCAGCACTCCACAGTGCGTTTGATATGCAGAACCAGCGATATCTGGGTTTTCGTGGGGTTTCAAGCTGAGATATGCATTTTTTACGATAATCTTGGTGAGACTTCTGTCCGAAGTATGCAGAATCATCGAGATCGCACTTTTCGATCTATTTAATGCGACAAACACGTTATGTGGTGTGTTCAGCACTCCTCAGTGCGTTTGATATGCAGAACCAGCGAAATCTTGGTTTTCGTGGGGTTTCAAGCTGAGATATGAATTTTTTTACGATAATCTTGGTGAGACTTCTGTCCGAAGTATGCTTAATCATCGAGATCGCTCTATTCGAGATATTTAATGCGAGAAACACGTTATCTGGTGTTTTCACCACTCCACAGTGCGTATGATATGCAGAACCGACGATATCTTGGTTTTCGTGGGGTTTCAAGCTCAGATATGCATTTTCTGCGATAATATTGGTGAGACTTCTGTCCGAAGTATGCAGAGACATCGAGATCGCTCTTTTCGAGCTATTTAATGCGAGAAACAAGTTATCTGGTGTTTTCACCACTCCTCAGTGCGTTTGATATGCAGAACCAGCGAAATCTTGGTTTTCGTGGGGTTTCAAGCTGAGATATGAATTTTTTTACGATAATCTTGGTGAGACTTCTGTCCGAAGTATGCTTAATCATCGAGATCGCTCTATTCGAGATATTTAATGCGAGAAACACGTTATCTGGTGTTTTCACCACTCCACAGTGCGTATGATATGCAGAACCGACGATATCTTGGTTTTCGTGGGGTTTCAAGCTCAGATATGCATTTTCTGCGATAATCTTGGTGAGACTTCTGTCCGAAGTATGCAGAGTCATCGAGATCGTACTTTTCGAGCTATTTAATGCGACAAACACGTTTTCTGGGGTTTTCACCACTCCACAGTTCGTTGGATATGCAGAACAGGAGATATCTTGGTTTTCGTGGGGTTTCTAGCAGAGATATGCATTTTCTGCGATAATCTTGGTGAGACTTCTGTCCGAAGTATGCTTAACCATCGAGATCGCTCGTTTCGAGCTATTTAATGCGAGAAACATGTTATCTGGAGTTTTCACCACTCCACAGTGCGAATGATATGCAGAACCGACGATATCTTGGTTTTCGTGGGGTTTCAAGCTGAGATATGCAATTTCTGCGATAATCTTGGTGAGACTTCTGTCCGAAGTATGCTTAATCATCGAGATCGCTCTATTCGAGCTATTTAATGCGAGAAACACGTTATCTGGTGTTTTCAGCACTCCACAGTGCGTTTGATATGCAGAACCAGCGAAATCTTGGTTTTCGTGGGGTTTCAAGCTGAGATATGAATTTTTTTACGATAATCTTGGTGAGACTTCTGTCCGAAGTATGCTTAATCATCGAGATCGCTCTATTCGAGATATTTAATGCGAGAAACACGTTATCTGGTGTTTTCACCACTCCACAGTGCGTATGATATGCAGAACCGACGATATCTTGGTTTTCGTGGGGTTTCAAGCTCAGATATGCATTTTCTGCGATAATCTTGGTGAGACTTCTGTCCGAAGTATGCAGAGTCATCGAGATCGTACTTTTCGAGCTATTTAATGCGACAAACACGTTTTCTGGGGTTTTCACCACTCCACAGTTCGTTGGATATGCAGAACAGTAGATATCGTGGTTTTCGTGGGGTTTCAAGCAGAGATATGCATTTTCGGCGATAATCTTGGCGAGACTTCTGTTAGAGGTATGCAGAATCATCGAGATCGCACTTTTCGAGCTATTTAATGCGAGAAACACGTTATCTGGTGTTTTCACCACTCCGCAGTTGGTTGGATATGCAGAACCGGCGATATTTTGGTTTTCGTCGGGTTTCAAGCTGAGATATGCATTTTCTACGATAATCTTGGTGAAACATCTGTCCGAAGTATGCCGAAACATCGAGAGCGCTCTTTTCGAGCTATTTAATGCGATAAACACGTTTTCTGGGGTTTTCACCACTCCACAGTTCGTTGGATATGCAGAACAGTAGATATCTTGGTTTTCGTGGGGTTTCAAGCAGAGATATGCATTTTCTGCGATAATCGTGGTGAGACTTCTGTTAGAAGTATGCAGAATCATCGAGATCGCACTTTTCGAGCTACTTAATGCGAGAAACACGTTATCTGGTGTTTTCACCACTCCACAGTTGGTTTGATATGCAGAACCGGCGATATTTTGGTTTTCGTCGGGTTTCAAGCTGAGATATGCATTTTCTACGATAATCCTGGTGAGACTTCTGTCAGAAGTATGCAGAATCTTCGAGAACGCTCTTTTCGAGCTACTTAATGCGCGAAACACGTTTTCTGGTGTTTTCACCACTCCACAGTTGGTTTGATATGCAGAACCGGCGATATTTTGGTTTTCGTCGGGTTTCATGCTGAGATATGCATTTTCTACGATAATCTTGGTGAAACATCTGCCCGAAGTATGTAGAAACATCGAGAGCGCTCTTTTCGAGCTATTTAATGCGATAAACACGTTTTCTGGGGTTTTCACCACTCCACAGTTCGTTGGATATGCAGAACAGTAGATATCTTGGTTTTCGTGGGGTTTCAAGCAGAGATATGCATTTTCTGCGATAATCTTGGTGAGACTTCTGTTAGAAGTATGCAGAATCATCGAGATCGCTCTATTCGAGCTATTTAATGCGAGAAACACGTTTTCAGGGTGTTTTCACCACTCCACAGTTGGTTTGATATGCAGAACCGGCGATATTGTGGTTTTCGTCGGGTTTCAAGCTGAGATATGCATTTTCTACGATAATCCTGGTGAGACTTCTGTCAGAAGTATGCAGAATCTTCGAGAACGCTCTTTTCGAGCTACTTAATGCGCGAAACACGTTTTCTGGTGTTTTCACCACTCCACAGTTGGTTTGATATGCAGAACCGGCGATACTTTGGTTTTCGTCGGGTTTCATGCTGAGATATGCATTTTCTACGATAATCTTGGTGAAACATCTGCCCGAAGTATGTAGAAACATCGAGAGCGCTCTTTTCGAGCTATTTAATGCGAGAAACTCGTTATGTTGTGTTTTCACCACTCCACAGTTCGTTGGATATGCAGAACAGTAGATATCGTGGTTTTCGTGGGGTTTCAAGCAGAGATATGCATTTTCTGCGATAATCTTGGCGAGACTTCTGTTAGAAGTATGCAGAATCATCGAGATCGCACTTTTCGAGCTACTTAATGCGAGAAACACGTTATCTGGTGTTTTCCCCACTCCACAGTTGGTTTGATATGCAGAACCGGCGATATTTTGGTTTTCGTCGGGTTTCAAGCTGAGATATACATTTTCTACGATAATATTGGTGAGACTTCTGTCCGCAGTATGCTGAATCATCGAGATCGCTCTTTTCGAGCTAGTTAGTGCGAGGAACACGTTTTCTGGTGTTTTCACCACTCCACGATACGTTTGTTGGGCAGAACCGGAGATAACTCGGTTTTCGTCGGGTTTCAAGCTGAGACATGCATTTTCTACGATAATCTTGGTGAGACATCTGTCCGAAGTATGCTGAATCATCGAGATCGCTCTTTTCGAGCTAGTTAGTGCGAGGAACACGTTATCTGGTGTTTTCACCACTCCACAGTGCGATTGATATGCAGAACAGTACATATCTTGGTTTTCGTGGGGATTCAAGCTGAGATATGCATTTTCTGCGATAATCTTGTTGAAACTTCTGTCCGAAGTATGCTGAATCATCGGGATCGCTCTATTCGAGATATTTAATGCGAGAAACACGTTCTCTGGTTGTTTTAACCACTCCACAGTGCGTTTGATATGCAGAACAGGCGATATCTTGATTTTCGTGGTGTTTCCAGCTGAGATATGCATTTTCTGCGATAATCTTGGTGGGTCTTTTTTCAGAAGTATGCAGAATCACCTAGATCGCTCTTTTCGAGCTACTTAATGCACGAAACACGTTATCTGGTGTTTTCCCCACTTCACAGTTGGTTTGATATGCAGAACCGGAGATATTTTGGTTGTCGTCGGGTTTTAAGCTGAGATATGCATTTTCTACGATAATCTTGGTGAATCATCTGTCCGAAGTATGCAGAAACATCGAGAGAGCTCTTTTCGAGCTATTTAATGCGACAAACTCGTTTTCTGGGGTTTTCACCACTCCACAGTTCGTTGGATATGCAGAACCGGAGATATCTTGGTTTTCGTGGGGTTTCAAGCTGAGATATTCATTTCCTGCGATAATCTTGGTGAGACTTCTGTCCGAAGTATGCTGAATCATCGGGATCGCTCTATTCGAGATATTTAATGCGAGAAACACGTTCTCTGGTTGTTTTAACCACTCCACAGTGCGTTTGATATGCAGAACAGGCGATATCTTGATTTTCGTGGTGTTTCCAGCTGAGATATGCATTTTCTGCGATAATCTTGGTGGGTCTTTTTTCAGAAGTATGCAGAATCACCTAGATCGCTCTTTTCGAGCTACTTAATGCACGAAACACGTTTTCTGGTGTTTTCACCACTCCACGGTACGTTTGTTGGGCAGAACCGGAGATAACTCGGTTTTCGTCGGGTTTCAAGCTGAGATATGCATTTTCTACGATAATCTTGGTGAGACTTCTGTCAGAAGTATGCAGGATCTTCGAGAACGCTCTTTTCGAGCTATTTAATGCGAGAAACACGATATCTGCTGTTTTCACCACTCCACAGTGCGTTTGATATGCAGAACCAGCGATATCTTGGCTTTCGTGAGGTTTCAAGCTGAGATATGCATTTTTTACGGTAATCTTGGTGAGACTTCTGTCCGAAGTATGAGGAAACATCGAGATTGCTCTATTCGAGCTATTTATTGCGACAAACACGTTTTCTGGGGTTTTCACCACTCCACAGTTCGTTGGATATGCAGAACAGGAGATATCTTGGTTTTCGTGGGGTTTCTAGCAGAGATATGCATTTTCTGCGATAATCTTGGTGAGACCTCTGTCCGAAGTATGCAGAAACATCGAGATCGCTCTTTTCGACCTATTTAATGCGAGAAACACGTTATCTGGTGTTATCACCACTCCACAGTGCGTTTGATATGCAGAACCAGCGAAATCTTGGTTTTCGTTGGGTTTGAAGCTGAGATATGCATTTTTTTACGATAATCATGGTGAGACTTCTGTCCGAAGTATGCAGAATCATCGAGATCGCACTTTTCGAGCTATTTAATGCGACAAACACGTTATCCGGTGTTTTCAGCACTCCACAGTGCGTTTGATATGCAGAACCAGCGATATCTGGGTTTTCGTGGGGTTTCAAGCTGAGATATGCATTTTTTACGATAATCTTGGTGAGACTTCTGTCCGAAGTATGCAGAATCATCGAGATCGCACTTTTCGATCTATTTAATGCGACAAACACGTTATGTGGTGTGTTCAGCACTCCTCAGTGCGTTTGATATGCAGAACCAGCGAAATCTTGGTTTTCGTGGGGTTTCAAGCTGAGATATGAATTTTTTTACGATAATCTTGGTGAGACTTCTGTCCGAAGTATGCTTAATCATCGAGATCGCTCTATTCGAGATATTTAATGCGAGAAACACGTTATCTGGTGTTTTCACCACTCCACAGTGCGTATGATATGCAGAACCGACGATATCTTGGTTTTCGTGGGGTTTCAAGCTCAGATATGCATTTTCTGCGATAATATTGGTGAGACTTCTGTCCGAAGTATGCAGAGACATCGAGATCGCTCTATTCGAGCTATTTAATGCGAGAAACAAGTTATCTGGTGTTTTCACCACTCCTCAGTGCGTTTGATATGCAGAACCAGCGAAATCTTGGTTTTCGTGGGGTTTCAAGCTGAGATATGAATTTTTTTACGATAATCTTGGTGAGACTTCTGTCCGAAGTATGCTTAATCATCGAGATCGCTCTATTCGAGATATTTAATGCGAGAAACACGTTATCTGGTGTTTTCACCACTCCACAGTGCGTATGATATGCAGAACCGACGATATCTTGGTTTTCGTGGGGTTTCAAGCTCAGATATGCATTTTCTGCGATAATCTTGGTGAGACTTCTGTCCGAAGTATGCAGAGTCATCGAGATCGTACTTTTCGAGCTATTTAATGCGACAAACACGTTTTCTGGGGTTTTCACCACTCCACAGTTCGTTGGATATGCAGAACAGGAGATATCTTGGTTTTCGTGGGGTTTCTAGCAGAGATATGCATTTTCTGCGATAATCTTGGTGAGACTTCTGTCCGAAGTATGCTTAACCATCGAGATCGCTCGTTTCGAGCTATTTAATGCGAGAAACATGTTATCTGGAGTTTTCACCACTCCACAGTGCGAATGATATGCAGAACCGACGATATCTTGGTTTTCGTGGGGTTTCAAGCTGAGATATGCAATTTCTGCGATAATCTTGGTGAGACTTCTGTCCGAAGTATGCTTAATCATCGAGATCGCTCTATTCGAGCTATTTAATGCGAGAAACACGTTATCTGGTGTTTTCAGCACTCCACAGTGCGTTTGATATGCAGAACCAGCGAAACCTTGGTTTTCGTGGGGTTTCAAGCTGAGATATGCATTTTTTACGATAATCTTGGTGAGACTTCTGTCCGAAGTATGCTTAATCATCCAGATCGCTCTATTCGAGCTATTTAATGCGAGAAACACGTTATCTGGTGTTTTCACCACTCCACAGTGCGTATGATATGCAGAACCGACGATATCTTGGTTTTCGTGGGGTTTCAAGCTGAGATATGCATTTTCTGCGATAATCTTGGTGAGACTTCTGTCCGAAGTATGCAGAGTCATCGAGATCGGTCTTTTCGAGCTATTTAATGCGAGAAACAAGTTATCTGGTGTTTTCACCATTCCACAGTGCGTTTGATATGCAGAACCAGCGAAACCTTGGTTTTCGTGGGGTTTCAAGCTGTGATATGCATTTTTTACGATAATCTTGGTGAGACTTCAGTCCGAAGTATGCAAAGTCATCGAGATCGTACTTTTCGAGCTATTTAATGCGAGAAACATGTTATCTGGTGTTTTCACCGCTCCACAGTGCGTATGATATGCAGAACCGACGATATCTTGGTTTTCGTGGGGTTTCAAGCTCAGATATGCATTTTCTGCGATAATCTTGGTGAGACTTCTGTCCGAAGTATGCAGAGTCATCGAGATCGTACTTTTCGAGCTATTTAATGCGACAAACACGTTTTCTGGGGTTTTCACCACTCCACAGTTCGTTGGATATGCAGAACAGGAGATATCTTGGTTTTCGTGGGGTTTCTAGCAGAGATATGCATTTTCTGAGATAATTTTGGTGAGACCTCTGTCCGAAGTATGCAGAAACATCGAGATCGCTCTTTTCGACCTATTTAATGCGAGAAACACGTTATCTGGTGTTATCACCACTCCACAGTGCGTTTGATATGCAGAACCAGCGAAATCTTGGTTTTCGTTGGGTTTCAAGCTGAGATATGCATTTTTTACGATAATCCTGGTGAGACTTCTGTCCGAAGTATGCAGAATCATCGAGATCGCACTTTTCGAGCTATTTAATGCGACAAACACGTTATCCGGTGTTTTCAGCACTCCACAGTGCGTTTGATATGCAGAACCAGCGATATCTGGGTTTTCGTGGGGTTTCAAGCTGAGATATGCATTTTTTACGATAATCTTGGTGAGACTTCTGTTCGAAGTATGCAGAATCATCGAGATCGCACTTTTCGAGCTATTTAATGCGACAAACACGTTATCTGGTGTTTTCAGCACTCCACAGTGCGTTTGATATGCAGAACCAGCGAAATCTTGGTTTTCGTGGGGTTTCAAGCTGAGATATGAATTTTTTTACGATAATCTTGGTGAGACTTCTGTCCGAAGTATGCTTAATCATCGAGATCGCTCTATTCGAGATATTTAATGCGAGAAACACGTTATCTGGTGTTTTCACCACTCCACAGTGCGTATGATATGCAGAACCGACGATATCTTGGTTTTCGTGGGGTTTCAAGCTGAGATATGCATTTTCTGCGATAATCTTGGTGAGACTTCTGTTAGAAGTATGCAGAATCATCGAGATCGCACTTTTCGAGCTACTTAATGCGAGAAACACGTTATCTGGTGTTTTCACCACTCCACAGTTGGTTTGATATGCAGAACCGGCGATATTTTGGTTTTCGTCGGGTTTCAAGCTGAGATATGCATTTTCTACGATAATCCTGGTGAGACTTCTGTCAGAAGTATGCAGAATCTTCGAGAACGCTCTTTTCGAGCTACTTAATGCGCGAAACACGTTTTCTGGTGTTTTCACCACTCCACAGTTGGTTTGATATGCAGAACCGGCGATATTTTGGTTTTCGTCGGGTTTCATGCTGAGATATGCATTTTCTACGATAATCTTGGTGAAACATCTGCCCGAAGTATGTAGAAACATCGAGAGCGCTCTTTTCGAGCTATTTAATGCGATAAACACGTTTTCTGGGGTTTTCACCACTCCACAGTTCGTTGGATATGCAGAACAGTAGATATCTTGGTTTTCGTGGGGTTTCAAGCAGAGAAATGCATTTTCTGCGATAATCTTGGTGAGACTTCTGTTAGAAGTATGCAGAATCATCGAGATCGCTCTATTCGAGCTATTTAATGCGAGAAACACGTTTTCAGGGTGTTTTCACCACTCCACAGTTGGTTTGATATGCAGAACCGGCGATATTTTGGTTTTCGTCGGGTTTCAAGCTGAGATATGCATTTTCTACGATAATCCTGGTGAGACTTCTGTCAGAAGTATGCAGAATCTTCGAGAACGCTCTTTTCGAGCTACTTAATGCGCGAAACACGTTTTCTGGTGTTTTCACCACTCCACAGTTGGTTTGATATGCAGAACCGGCGATACTTTGGTTTTCGTCGGGTTTCATGCTGAGATATGCATTTTCTACGATAATCTTGGTGAAACATCTGCCCGAAGTATGTAGAAACATCGAGAGCGCTCTTTTCGAGCTATTTAATGCGAGAAACTCGTTATGTTGTGTTTTCACCACTCCACAGTTCGTTGGATATGCAGAACAGTAGATATCGTGGTTTTCGTGGGGTTTCAAGCAGAGATATGCATTTTCTGCGATAATCTTGGCGAGACTTCTGTTAGAAGTATGCAGAATCATCGAGATCGCACTTTTCGAGCTACTTAATGCGAGAAACACGTTATCTGGTGTTTTCCCCACTCCACAGTTGGTTTGATATGCAGAACCGGCGATATTTTGGTTTTCGTCGGGTTTCAAGCTGAGATATACATTTTCTACGATAATATTGGTGAGACTTCTGTCCGCAGTATGCTGAATCATCGAGATCGCTCTTTTCGAGCTAGTTAGTGCGAGGAACACGTTTTCTGGTGTTTTCACCACTCCACGATACGTTTGTTGGGCAGAACCGGAGATAACTCGGTTTTCGTCGGGTTTCAAGCTGAGACATGCATTTTCTACGATAATCTTGGTGAGACATCTGTCCGAAGTATGCTGAATCATCGAGATCGCTCTTTTCGAGCTAGTTAGTGCGAGGAACACGTTATCTGGTGTTTTCACCACTCCACAGTGCGATTGATATGCAGAACAGTACATATCTTGGTTTTCGTGGGGATTCAAGCTGAGATATGCATTTTCTGCGATAATCTTGTTGAAACTTCTGTCCGAAGTATGCTGAATCATCGGGATCGCTCTATTCGAGATATTTAATGCGAGAAACACGTTCTCTGGTTGTTTTAACCACTCCACAGTGCGTTTGATATGCAGAACAGGCGATATCTTGATTTTCGTGGTGTTTCCAGCTGAGATATGCATTTTCTGCGATAATCTTGGTGGGTCTTTTTTCAGAAGTATGCAGAATCACCTAGATCGCTCTTTTCGAGCTACTTAATGCACGAAACACGTTATCTGGTGTTTTCCCCACTTCACAGTTGGTTTGATATGCAGAACCGGAGATATTTTGGTTGTCGTCGGGTTTTAAGCTGAGATATGCATTTTCTACGATAATCTTGGTGAATCATCTGTCCGAAGTATGCAGAAACATCGAGAGAGCTCTTTTCGAGCTATTTAATGCGACAAACTCGTTTTCTGGGGTTTTCACCACTCCACAGTTCGTTGGATATGCAGAACCGGAGATATCTTGGTTTTCGTGGGGTTTCAAGCTGAGATATTCATTTCCTGCGATAATCTTGGTGAGACTTCTGTCCGAAGTATGCTGAATCATCGGGATCGCTCTATTCGAGATATTTAATGCGAGAAACACGTTCTCTGGTTGTTTTAACCACTCCACAGTGCGTTTGATATGCAGAACAGGCGATATCTTGATTTTCGTGGTGTTTCCAGCTGAGATATGCATTTTCTGCGATAATCTTGGTGGGTCTTTTTTCAGAAGTATGCAGAATCACCTAGATCGCTCTTTTCGAGCTACTTAATGCACGAAACACGTTTTCTGGTGTTTTCACCACTCCACGGTACGTTTGTTGGGCAGAACCGGAGATAACTCGGTTTTCGTCGGGTTTCAAGCTGAGATATGCATTTTCTACGATAATCTTGGTGAGACTTCTGTCAGAAGTATGCAGGATCTTCGAGAACGCTCTTTTCGAGCTATTTAATGCGAGAAACACGATATCTGCTGTTTTCACCACTCCACAGTGCGTTTGATATGCAGAACCAGCGATATCTTGGTTTTCGTGAGGTTTTAAGCTGAGATATGCATTTTTTACGGTAATCTTGGTGAGACTTCTGTCCGAAGTATGAGGAAACATCGAGATTGCTCTATTCGAGCTATTTATTGCGAGAAACACGCTTTCAGGGTGTTTTCACCACTCCACAGTGCGTTTGATATGTAGAACAGGCGATATCTTCATTTTCGTGGTGTTTCCAGCTGAGATATGCATTTTCTGCGATAATCTTGGTGAGACTTCTGTCAGAAGTATGCAGGATCTTCGAGAACGCTCTTTTCGAGCTATTTAATGCGAGAAACACGATATCTGCTGTTTTCACCACTCCACAGTGCGTTTGGTATGCAGTACCAGCGATATCTTCGTTTTCGGGGGGTTTCAAGCTGAGATATGCATTCCTTACGATAATCTTGGTGAGACTTCTGTCCGAAGTATGCAGAATCATCGAGATCGCACTATTCGAGCTATTTAATGCGAGAAACACGTTCTCTGGTTGTTTTCACCACTCCACAGTGCGTTTGATATGCAGAACCGGCAACATCTTGATTTTCGTGAGGTTTCGATCTGAGATATGCATTTTCTGCGATAATATTGGTGAGACTTCAGTCAGAAGTATGCAGAATCATCTAGATCGCTCCTTTCGAGCTACTTCATGCGAGAAAAACGTTATCCGGTGTTTTCACCACTCCACAGGCGTTTGATATGCAGAACCAGCGATATCTTGGCGTTCGTGGGGTTTCAAGCTGAGATATGCATTTTTTACGATAATCTTGTTGAGACTTCTGTCCGAAGTATGAAGAATCATCGAGATCGCTCTATTCGAGCTATTTAATGCGAGAAACACGTTTTCTGGGGTTTTCACCACTCCACAGTGCGTTTGATATGCTGAACACAGCGATATCTTGGTTTTCGTGGGGTTTCAAGCTGAGATATGCATTTTTTACGATAATTTTGGTGAGAGTTCTGTCCGAAGTTTGCAGAAGCATCGTGATCGCTCGTTTCGAGCTATTTAATGCAAGAAACACGTTATCTGATGTTTTCACCACTCCACAGTGCGTTGGATATGCAGAACCGCAGATATTTTGGTTTTCGTCGGGTTTCAAGCTGAGATATGCATTTTCTACGATAAGCTTGGTGAAACATCTGTCCGAAGTATGCAGAAACTTCGAGAGCGCTCTTTTCGAGCTATTTAATGCGAGAAACAGGTTTTCTGGGGTTTTCACCACTCCACAGTTCGTTGGATATGCAGAACCGGAGATATCTTGGTTTTCGTGGTGTTTCCAGCTGAGATATGCATTTTCTGCGATAATCTTGGTGGGTCTTTTGTCAGAAGTATGCAGAATCATCTAGATCGCTCTTTTCGAGCTACTTAATGCTCGAAACACGCTTTCTGGTGTTTTCACCACTCCACAGTACGTTTGACATGCAGAACCGGAGATATCTTGGTTTCGGTCGGGTTTCAAGCTGAGATATGCATTTTCTACGATAATCTTGGTGAGACTTCTGTCAGAAGTATGCAGGATCTTCGAGAACGCTCTTTTCGAGCTACTTATTGCGACAAACACGTTATCTGGTGTTTACACCACTCCACAGTGCGTATGATATGCAGAACCGGCGATATCTTGGTTTTCGTGGGGTTTCAAGCTGAGATATGCATTTTCTGCGATAATCTTGGTGAGACTTCTGTCCGAAGTATGCTGAAACATCGAGATGGCTCTTTTCGAGCTAGTTAATGCGAGAAAAACCTTATCCGGTGTTTTCACCACTCCACAGTGCGTTTGATATGCAGAACCAGCGATATCTTGGCTTTCGTGGGGTTTCAAGCTGAGATATGCATTTTTTACGGTAATCTTGTTGAGACTTCTGTCCGAAGTATGCAGAATCATCGAGATCGCACGTTTCGAGCTATTTAATGCGAGAAACACGTTATCTGGTGTTTTTACCACTCCACAGTGCGTTGGATATGCAGAACCGGAGATATTTTGGTTTTCGTCGGGTTTGAAGCTGAGATATGCATTTTCTACGATAAGCTTGGTGAAACATCTGTCCGAAGTATGCAGAAACGTCGAGAGCGCTCTTTTCGAGCTATTTAATGCGAGAAACACGTTTTCTGGGGTTTTCACCACTCCACAGTTCGTTGGATATGCAGAACAGTAGATGTCGTGGTTTTCGTGGGGTTTCAAGCAGAGATATGCATTTTCGGCGATAATCTTGGCGAGACTTCTGTTAGAGGTATGCAGAATCATCGAGATCGCACTTTTCGAGCTATTTAATGCGAGAAACACGTTATCTGGTGTTTTCACCACTCCGCAGTTGGTTGGATATGCAGAACCGGCGATATTTTGGTTTTCGTCGGGTTTCAAGCTGAGATATGCATTTTCTACGATAATCTTGGTGAAACATCTGTCCGAAGTATGCCGAAACATCGAGAGCGCTCTTTTCGAGCTATTTAATGCGATAAACACGTTTTCTGGGGTTTTCACCACTCCACAGTTCGTTGGATATGCAGAACGGTAGATATCTTGGTTTTCGTGGGGTTTCAAGCAGAGATATGCATTTTCTGCGATAATCTTGGTGAGACTTCTGTTAGAAGTATGCAGAATCATCGAGATCGCACTTTTCGAGCTACTTAATGCGAGAAACACGTTATCTGGTGTTTTCACCACTCCACAGTTGGTTTGATATGCAGAACCGGCGATATTTTGGTTTTCGTCGGGTTTCAAGCTGAGATATGCATTTTCTACGATAATCCTGGTGAGACTTCTGTCAGAAGTATGCTGAATCTTCGAGAACGCTCTTTTCGAGCTACTTAATGCGCGAAACACGTTTTCTGGTGTTTTCACCACTCCACAGTTGGTTTGATATGCAGAACCGGCGATATTTTGGTTTTCGTCGGGTTTCATGCTGAGATATGCATTTTCTACGATAATCTTGGTGAAACATCTGCCCGAAGTATGTAGAAACATCGAGAGCGCTCTTTTCGAGCTATTTAATGCGAGAAACTCGTTATGTTGTGTTTTCACCACTCCACAGTTCGTTGGATATGCAGAACAGTAGATATCGTGGTTTTCGTGGTGTTTCAAGCAGAGATATGCATTTTCTGCGATAATCTTGGCGAGACTTCTGTTAGAAGTATGCAGAATCATCGAGATCGCACTTTTCGAGCTATTTAATGCGAGAAACACGTTATCTGGTGTTTTCACCACTCCGCAGTTGGTTGGATATGCAGAACCGGCGATATTTTGGTTTTCGTCGGGTTTCAAGCTGAGATATGCATTTTCTACGATAATCTTGGTGAAACATCTGTCCGAAGTATGCCCAAACATCGAGAGCGCTCTGTTCGAGCTATTTAATGCGATAAACACGTTTTCTGGGGTTTTCACCACTCCACAGTTCGTTGGATATGCAGAACAGTAGATATCGTGGTTTTCGTGGGGTTTCAAGCAGAGATATGCATTTTCTGCGATAATCTTGGCGAGACTTCTGTTAGAAGTATGCTGAATCATCGAGATCGCTCTTTTCGAGCTAGTTAGTGCGAGAAACACGTTATCTGATGTTTTCACCACTCCACAGTGCGTTTGATATGCAGAACAGTACATATCTTGGTTTTCGTGGGGTTTCAAGCTGAGATATGCATTTTCTGCGATAATCTTGGTGAGACATCGTTCAGAAGTATGCAGAATCATCGAGATCGCTCTTTTCGAGCTATTTAATGGAGAAACACGTTATCTGGTGTATTGACCACTCCACAGTGCGTTTGATATGCGGAACCGGCGCCAGCTTGATTTTCGTGAGGTTTCAAGCTGAGATATGCATTTTCTGCGATAATATTGGTGAGAGTTCAGTCAGAAGTATGCAGGATCATCTAGATCGCTCGTTTCGAGCGATTTAATTCGAGAAACACGTTATCTGGTGTTTTCACCACTCCACAGTGCGTTTGAAATGCAGAACCGGCGACATCATGGCTGTCGTCGGGCATCAAGCTGAGATATGCATTTTCTGCGGTAATCTTGATGAGACATCAGTCAGAAGTATGCAGAATCATCGAGATCGCTCTTTTCGAGCTATTTAATGGAGAAACACGTTATCTGGTGTATTGACCACTCCACAGTGCGTTTGATATGCGGAACCGGCGGCATCTTGATTTTCGTGAGGTTTCAAGCTGAGATATGCATTTTCTGCGATAATATTGGTGAGAGTTCAGTCAGAAGTATGCAGGATCATCTAGATCGCTCGTTTCGAGCTATTTAATGCGAGAAACACGTTTTCTGGTGTTTTCACCACTCCACAGTACGTTTGACATGCAGAACCGGCGATGTTTGGTTTTCGTCGGGTTTCAAGCTGAGATATGCATTTTCTACGATAATCTTGGTGAGACTTCTGTCCGAAGTAAGCAGAATCATCGAGATCGCTCTTTTCGAGCTACTTAATGCGAGAAACACGTTTTCTGGTGTATTCTCCACTCCACAGTACGTTTGACATGCAGAACCGGAGATATCCTGGTTTCGGTCGGGTTTCAAGCTGAGATATGCTTTTCTACGATAATCTTGATGAGACTTCTGTCAGAAGTATGCAGAATCTTCGAGAACGCTTTTTTCGAGCTACTTAATGCGAGAAACACGTTATCTGGTTGTTTTCACCACTCCACAGTGCGTTTGATATGCAGAACCGGCGACATCTTGATTTTCGTGACGTTTCTAGCTGAGATATGCATTTTCTGCGATAATATTGGTGAGACTTCATTCAGAAGTATGCAGAATCATCTAGATCGCTCTTGTCGAGCTATTTAATGCAAAAAAACAAGTTTCCCGGTGTTTTCAACATTCCACAGTGCGTTTGATATGCAGAACTGGCGATATCTTGATTTTCGTGGTGTTTCCAGCTGAGATTTGCATTTTCTGCGATAATCTTGGTGAGTCTTCTGGCAGAAGTATGCAGAATCATCTAGATTGCACTTTTCGAGCCATTTAATGCGAGAAACACGTTTTCTGGTGTATTCACCACTCCACAGAGCGTTTGATATGCAGAACCGGCGATATCTTGATATTCGTGGTCTTTCCAGCTGAGATATGCATTTTCTGCGATGATAGTGGTGAGACATCAGTCAGAAGTATGCAGAATCATCGGGATCGCTCTTTTCGAGCTATTTAATGCGGCAAACACGTTATCTGGTGCTTTCAGCACTCCACAGTGCGTATGATATGCAGAACCAGCGATATCTTGGTTTTCGTGGGGTTTCAAGCTGAGATATGCATTATTTACGATAATCTTGGTGAGACTTCTGCCCGAAGTATGCTTAATCATCGTGATCGCTCGTTTCTAGCTATTTAATGCGAGAAACACGTTGTCTGGTTGTTTTCACCACTCCACGGTGCGTTTGATATGCAGAACCGGCGACATCTTGATTTTCGTGACGTTTCAAGCTGAGATATGCATTTTCTGCGATAATATTGGTGAGAGTTCAGTCAGAAGTATGCAGGATCATCTAGATCGCTCGTTTCGAGCTATTTAATTCGAGAAACACGTTATCTGGTGTTTTCACCACTCCACAGTGCGTTTGATATGCAGAACCGGCGACATCATGGCTGTCGTCGGGCATCAAGCTGAGATATGCATTTTCTGCGGTAATCTTGATGAGACATCAGTCAGAAGTATGCAGAATCATCGAGATCGCTCTTTTCGAGCTATTTAATGGAGAAACACGTTATCTGGTGTATTGACCACTCCACAGTGCGTTTGATATGCGGAACCGGCGCCATCTTGATTTTCGTGAGGTTTCAAGCTGAGATATGCATTTTCTGCGATAATATTGGTGAGAGTTCAGTCAGAAGTATGCAGGATCATCTAGATCGCTCGGTTCGAGCTATTTAATGCGAGAAACACGTTGTCTGGTTGTTTTCACCACTCCACGGTGCGTTTGATATGCAGAACCGGCGATATCTTGATTTTCGTGGTGTTTCCAGCTGAGATATGCATTTTCTTCGATAATCTTGGTGAGTCTTCTGTCAGCAGTATGCAGAATCATCGAGATCGCTCTATTCGAGCTAATTAATGCGAGAAACACGTTATCTGGTGTATTGACCACTCCACAGTGCCTTTGATATGCGGAACCGGCGGCATCTTGATTTTCGTGAGGTTTCAAGCTGAGATATGCATTTTCTGCGATAATATTGGTGAGAGTTCAGTCAGAAGTATGCAGGATCATCTAGATTGCACTTTTCGAGCCATTTAATGCGAGAAACACGTTTTCTGGAGTATTCACCACTCCACAGAGCGTTTGATATGCAGAACCGGCGATATCTTGATATTCGTGGTGTTTCCAGCTGAGATATGCATTTTCTGCGATAATAGTGGTGAGACATCAGTCAGAAGTATGCAGAATCATCGGGATCGCTCTTTTCGAGCTATTTAATGCGGCAAACACGTTATCTGGTGCTTTCAGCACTCCACAGTGCGTATGATATGCAGAACCAGCGATATCTTGGTTTTCGTGGGGTTTCAAGCTGAGATATGCATTTTTTACGATAATCTTGGTGAGACTTCTGCCCGAAGTATGCTTAATCATCGTGATCGCTCGTTTCTAGCTATTTAATGCGAGAAACACGTTGTCTGGTTGTTTTCACCACTCCACGGTGCGTTTGATATGCAGAACCGGCGACATCTTGATTTTCGTGACGTTTCTAGCTGAGATATGCATTTTCTGCGATAATATTGGTGAGACTTCAGTCAGAAGTATGCAGAATCATCTAGATCGTTCGTTTCGAGCTATTTAATGCGAAAAAACAAGTTTTCTGGTGTTTTGACCACTCCACAGTGCGTTTGATATGTAGAGCCGCCGATAACTTGGTTTTCGTGGGGTTTCCAGCTGAAATATGCATTTTCTGCGATAATCTTTGTGTTTCATCAATGAGAAGTATGCAGAATCATCCAGAACGCTCTTTCGAGCTAGTTAATGCGAGTAACACGTTTTCTGGTGTTTTCACCACTCCACAGTGCGTCTGATATGCAGAACCGACGATATCTTGGTTTTCGTGGGGTTTCCAGCTGAGATATGCATTTTCTGCGATAATCTAGGTGAGCCTTCTGTCAGAAGTATGCAGAATCAACTAGATCGCTCTTTTCGAGCTATTTAATGCGAGAAACACGTTATCTGGTGTTTTCACCACCCCACAGTGCGTTTGATATGCAGAACCGGTGACATCTTGATTTTCGTGATGTTTCTAGCTGAGATATGCATTTTCTGCTATAATCTTGGTGAGATATCAGTCAGAAGTATGCAGAATCTTCGAGAACTCTCTTTTCGAGCTACTTAATGCGAGAAACACGTTTTCTGGTGTATTCACGACTCCACAGTACGTTTGACATGCAGAACCGGAGATATCCTGGTTTCGGTCGGGTTTCAAGCTGAGATATGCTTTTCTACGATAATCTTGGTGAGACTTCTGTCAGAAGTATGCAGAATCTTCGAGAACTCTCTTTTCGAGCTACTTAATGCGAGAAACACGTTTTCTGGTGTTTTCACCACTCCACTGTGCGTTTGATATGCAGAACCAGCGTCATCTTGATTTTCGTGGTGTTTCCAGCTGAGATATGCATTTTCTGCGATAATCTTGGTGAGTCTTCTGTCAGCAGTATGCAGAATCATCGAGATCGTTCGTTTCGAGCTATTTAATTCGAGAAACACGTTATCTGGTGTTTTCACCACCCCACAGTGCGTTTGATATGCAGAACCGGTGACATCTTGATTTTCGTGATGTTTCTAGCTGAGATATGCATTTTCTGCTATAATCTTGGTGAGATATCAGTCAGAAGTATGCAGAATCTTCGAGAACGCTCTTTTCGAGCTACTTAATGCGAGAAACACGTTTTCTGGTGTATTCACGACTCCACAGTACGTTTGACATGCAGAACCGGAGATATCCTGGTTTCGGTCGGGTTTCAAGCTGAGATATGCTTTTCTACGATAATCTTGGTGAGACTTCTGTCAGAAGTATGCAGAATCTTCGAGAACTCTCTTTTCGAGCTACTTAATGCGAGAAACACGTTTTCTGGTGTTTTCACCACTCCACTGTGCGTTTGATATGCAGAACCAGCGTCATCTTGATTTTCGTGGTGTTTCCAGCTGAGATATGCATTTTCTGCGATAATCTTGGTGAGTCTTCTGTCAGCAGTATGCAGAATCATCGAGATCGCTCTATTCGAGCTATTTAATGCGAGAAACACGTTATCTGGTTGTTTTCACCACTCCACAGTGCGTTTGATATGCCGAACCGGCGACATCTTGATTTTCGTGACGTTTCTAGCTGAGATATGCATTTTCTGCGATAATATTGGTGAGACTTCAGTCAGAAGTATGCAGAATCATCTAGATCGTTCGTTTCGAGCTATTTAATGCGAAAAAACAAGTTTTCTGGTGTTTTGACCACTCCACAGTGCGTTTGATATGTAGAGCCGCCGATAACTTGGTTTTCGTGGGGTTTCCAACTGAAATATGCATTTTCTGCGATAATCTTTGTGTTTCATCAATGAGAAGTATGCAGAATCATCCAGAACGCTCTTTTCGAGCTATTTAATGCGAGAAACACGTTATCTGGTGTTTTCACCACTCCACAGTGCGTTTGATATGCAGAACCGGCGACATCATGGCTGTCGTCGGGCATCAAGCTGAGATATGCATTTTCTGCGATAATCTTTGTGTTTCATCAATGAGAAGTATGCAGAACCATCCAGAACGCACTTTTCGAGCTAGTTAATGCGAGTAACACGTTTTCTGGTGTTTTCACCACTCCACAGTGCGTCTGATATGCAGAACCGGCGATATCTTGGTTTTCGTGGGGTTTCCAGCTGAGATATGCATTTTCTGCGATAATCTTAGTGAGTCTTCTGTCAGAAGTATGCAGAATCATCTAGATTGCACTTTTCGAGCCATTTAATGCGAGAAACACGTTTTCTGGTGTATTCACCACTCCACAGAGCGTTTGATATGCAGAACCGGCGATATCTTGATATTCGTGGTGTTTCCAGCTGAGATATGCATTTTCTGCGATAATAGTGGTGAGACATCAGTCAGAAGTATGCAGAATCTTCGAGAACGCTCTTTTCGAGCTACTTAATGCGAGAAACACGTTTTCTGGTGTATTCACCACTCCACAGTACGTTTGACATGCAGAACCGAAGATATGTTGGTTTCGGTCGGGTTTCAAGCTGAGACATGCATTTTCTGCGATAATCTTGGTGATTCTTCTGTCAGAAGTATGCAGAAGCATCGAGTACGCTCTTTTCGAGCTGTTTAATGCGAGAAACACGTTTTCTGGTGTTTTCACCACTCCACAGTTCGTTTGATATGCAGAACCGGCGACATCGTGTTTTTCGTCGGGTTTCAAGCTGAGATATGCATTTTCTGCGATCATATTGGTGAGACTTCAGTCAGAAGTATGCAGAATCACCTAGATCGCTCGTTTCGAGCTATTTAATGCGAGAAACTCGTTATCTGGTTGTTTTCACCACTCCACAGTGCGTTTGATATGCAGAACCAGCGATATCTTGGTTTTCGTGGGGTTTCAAGGTGAGATATGCATTTTCTGCGATAATCTTGGTGAGACTTCTGTCCGAAGTATGCAGAATCATCTAGATCGCTCTTTTCGAGCTATTTAATGCGAGAAACACGTTGTCTGGTGTTTTCACAACTCCACAGTTGGATTGATATGCAGAACCGGCGATATCTGGGTTTTCGTGGGGTTTCAAGCTGAGATATGCATTTTTTACGATAATCTTGGTGAGACTTCTGTCCGAAGTATGCTTAATCATCGAGATCGCTCGTTTCGAGCTATTTAATGCGAGAAACACGATATCTGGAGTTTTCACCACTCCACAGTGCGTATGATATGCAGAACCGGCGAAATCTGGGTTTTCGTAGGGTTTCAAGCTGAGATATGCATTTTCTGCGATAATCTTGGTGAGACTTCTGTCCGAAGTATGCTGAATCATCGAGATCGCTCTTTTCGAGCAAGTTAGTGCGAGAAACACGATATCTGTAATTTTCACCACTCCACAGTTGGTTTGATATGCAGATCCGGCGATATCTTGGTTTTCGTGGGGTTTCAAGCTGAGATATGCGTTTTCTACGATAATCTTGGTGAGACTTCTATCAGAAGTAAGCAGAATCATCGAGATCCCTCTTTTCGAGCTCTTTAATGCGAGAAACACGTTATCTGGTGTTTTCACCTCTCCACAGTGCGTTTGATATGCAGAACCGGCGACATCTTGGCTTTCGTCGGGTATCAACCTGAGATATGCATTTTCTGCGATAATCTTGGTGAGACTTCAGTCAGAAGTATGCAGAATCATCGAGATCCTTCTTTTCGAGCTATTTAATGCGAGAAAAACGTTATCTGGTGTTTTCACCACTCGACAGTGCGTTTGACATGCAGAACCAGCGATATCTTGGTTTTCGTGGGGTTTCAAGCTGAGATATGCATTTTTTACGATAATCTTGGTGAGACTTCTGTTCGAAGTATGCTTATTCATCGAGATCGCTCGTTTCGAGCTATTTAATGCGAGAAACACGTTATCTGGTGTTTTCAGCACTCCACAGTGCGTATGATATGCAGAACCGGCGATATCTTGGTTTTCGTGGGGTTTCAAGCTGAGATATACATTTTCTGCGATAATCTTGGTGAGACTTCTGTCCGAAGTATGCTGAAACATCGAGATCCTTCTTTTCGAGCTATTTAATGCGAGAAAAACGTTATCTGGTGTTTTCACCACTCGACAGTGCGTTTGACATGCAGAACCAGCGATATCTTGGTTTTCGTGGGGTTTCAAGCTGAGATATGCATTTTTTACGATAATCTTGGTGAGACTTCAGTCAGAAGTATGCAGAATCATCGAGATCGCTCTTTTCGAGCTAGTTAATGCGAGAAAAACCTTATCCGGTGTTTTCACCACTCCACAGTGCGTTTGACATGCAGAACCAGCGATATCTTGGTTTTCGTGGGGTTTCAAGCTGAAATATGCATTTTCTGCGATAATCTTGTTGAGACTTCCGTTCGAAGTATGCAGAATCATCGAGATCGCACTTTTCGAGCTATTTAATGCGAGAAACACGTTATCTGGGGTTTTCACCACTCCACAGTTGGTTTGATATGCAGAACCGGCGATATCTTGGTTTTCGTGGGGTTTCAAGCTGAGATATGCGTTTTCTGCGATAATCTTGGTGAGAATTCTATCAGAAGTAAGCGGAAACATCGAGATCCCTCTTTTCGAGCTCTTTAATGCGAGAAACACGTTATCTGGTGTTTTCACCTCTCCACAGTGCGTTTGATACGCAGAACCGGCGACATCTTGGCTTTCGTCGGGTATCAACCTGAGATATGCATTTTCTGCGATAATCTTGGTGAGACTTCAGTCAGAAGTATGCAGAATCATCGAGATCGCTCTTTTCGAGCTAGTTAATGCGAGAAAAACCTTATCCGGTGTTTTCACCACTCCACAGTGCGTTTGATATGCAGAACCAGCGATATCTTGGCTTTCGTGGGGTTTCAAGCTGAGATATGCATTTTTTACGATAATCTTGGTGAGACTTCTGTCCGAAGTATGCTTAATCATCGAGATCGCTCGTTTCGAGCTATTTAATGCGAGAAACACGATATCTGGAGTTTTCGACACTCCACAGTTGGTTTGATATGCAGAACCGGCGATATCTTGGTTTTCGTGGGGTTTCAAGCTGAGATATGCGTTTTCTGCGATAATCTTGGGGAGACTTCTGTCAGAAGTAAGCAGAATCATCGAGATCCCTCTTTTCGAGCTCTTTAATGCGAGAAACACGTTATCTGGTGTTTTCACCACTCCACAGTGCGTTTTATATGCAGAACCGGCGACATCTTGATTTTCGTGAGATTTCATCCTGAGATATGCATTTTCGTCGATAATCTTGGTGAGTCTTCTGTCAGTACTATGCAGAATCATCGAGACCCCTCTTTTCGAGCTATTTAATGCGAGAGACACGTTATCTGGTGTTTTCACCACTCCACAGTGCGTTTGATATGCAGAACAGGCGACATCTTAATTTTCGTGAGATTTCAAGCTGCGATATGCATTTTCTACGATAACCATGGTGAGTCTTCTGTCAGAAGTATGCAGAATCATCTAGATCGCTCTCTTCGAGCTATTTAATGTGAGAAACACGTTTTCTGGTGTATTCACCACCCCACAGTACGTTTGACATGCAGAACCGGATATATCTTGGTTTCGGTCGGGTTTCAAGCTGAGATATGCATTTTCGTCGATAATCTTGGTGAGTCTTCTGTCAGTACTATGCAGAATCATCGAGACCCCTCTTTTCGAGCTATTTAATGCGAGAGACACGTTATCTGGTGTTTTCACCACTCCACAGTGCGTTTGATATGCAGAACCGGCGACATCTTGATTTTCGTGAGATTTCAACCTGAGATATGCATTTTCGTCGATAATCTTGGTGAGTCTTCTGTCAGAAGTATGCAGAATCATCTAGATCGCTCTCTTCGAGCTATTTAATGTGAGAAACACGTTATCTGGTGTTTTCACCTCTCCACAGTGCGTTTGATACGCAGAACCGGCGACATCTTGGCTTTCGTCGGGTATCAACCTGAGATATGCATTTTCTGCGATAATCTTGGTGAGACTTCTGTCAGAAGTATGCAGAATCATCGGGATCGCTCTTTTCGAGCTATTTGATGCGAGAAACACATTATATGGTTGTTTTCACCACTCCACAGTGCGTTTGATATGCATAACCGGCGATATCTAGATTTTCGTGGTGTTTCCAGCTGAGATATGCATTCTCTGCGATACTCTTGGTGAGACTTCAGTCAGAAGTATGCAGAATCATCGAGATCGCTCGTTTCGAGCTATTTAATGCGAAAAAACAAGTTTTCTGGTGTTGTCAACATTCCACAGTGCGTTTTATATGCAGAACCGGCGATATCTTGATTTTCGTGGTGTTTCCAGCTGAGATATGCATTTTCTGCTATAATATTGGTGAGTCTTCTGTCAGTAGGATGCATAATCATCGAGACCCCTCTTTTCGAGCTATTCAATGCGAGGAACACGTTATCTGGTGTTTTCACCACTCCATAGTGCGTCTGATATGCAGAACCGGCGATATCTTGGTTTTCGTGGGGTTTCCAGCTGAGATATGCAATTTCTGTGATAATCTTGGTGAGTCTTCTGTCAGAAGTATGCAGAATCATCGAGATCCCTCTTTTCGAGCTCTTTAATGCGAGAAACACGTTATCTGGTGTTTTCACCACTCCACAGTGCGTTTGATATGCAGAACCGGCGACATCTTAATTTTCGTGAGATTTCAACCTGAGATATGCATTTTCGTCGATAATCTTGGTGAGTCTTCTGTCAGTACTATGCAGAATCATCGAGACCCCTCTTTTCGAGCTATTTAATGCGAGAGACACGTTATCTGGTGTTTTCACCACTCCACAGTGCGTTTGATATGCAGAACAGGCGACATCTTAATTTTCGTGAGATTTCAAGCTGCGATATGCATTTTCTACGATAACCATGGTGAGTCTTCTGTCAGAAGTATGCAGAATCATCTAGATCGCTCTCTTCGAGCTATTTAATGTGAGAAACACGTTTTCTGGTGTATTCACCACCCCACAGTACGTTTGACATGCAGAACCGGATATATCTTGGTTTCGGTCGGGTTTCAAGCTGAGATATGCATTTTCTACGATAATCTTGGTGAGACTTCTGTCAGAAGTATGCAGAATCATCGGGATCGCTCTTTTCGAGCTATTTAATGCGAGAAACACGTTGTCTGGTTGGTTTCACGACTCCACAGTGCGTTTGATATGCAGAAACGGCGACATCTTGATTTTCGTGAGGTTTCAAGCTGAGATATGCATTTTCTGCTATAATATTGGTGAGTCTTCTGTCAGTAGGATGCAGAATCATCGAGACCCCTCTTTTCGAGCTATTTAATGCGAGAAACACGTTATCTGGTGTTTTCAACACTCCACAGTGCGTTTGATATGCAGAACAGGCGACATCTTGATTTTCGTGAGATTTCAAGCTGAGATATGCATTTTCTACGATAACCATGGTGAGTCTTCTGTCAGGAGTATGCAGAATCATCTAGATCGCTCTTTTCGAGCTATTTAATGCGAGAAACACGTTATATGGTTGTTTTCACCACTCCACAGTGCGTTTGATATGCAGAACCAGCGATATCTTGGTTTTCGTGGGGTTTCAAGCTGAGATATGCATTTTTTACGATAATCTTGGTGAGACTTCTGTTCGAAGTATGCTTAATCATCGAGATCGCTCGTTTGGAGCTATTTAATGCGCGAAACACGTTATCTGGTGTTTTCACCACTCCACAGTGCGTATGATATGCAGAACCGGCGATATCTTGGTTTTCGTGGGGTTTCAAGCTGAGATATACATTTTCTGCGGTAATCTTGGTGAGACTTCTGTCCGAAGTATGCTGAAACATCGAGATCGCTCTTTTCGAGCTAGTTAATGCGAGAAAAACCTTATCCGGTGTTTTCACCACTCCACAATTCGTTTGATATGCAGAACCAGCGATATCTTGGCTTTCGTGGGGTTTCAAGCTGAGATATGCATTTTTTACGATAATCTTGGTGAGACTTCTGTCCGAAGTATGCTGAATCATCGAGATCGCTCTTTTCGAGCTAGTTAGTGCAAGAAACACGTTATCTGGTGTTTTCACCACACCACAGTGCGTTTGATATGCAGAACCGGCGACATCTTGATTTTCGTGAGATTTCAACCTGAGATATGCATTTTCGTCGATAATCTTGGTGAGTCTTCTGTCAGTACTATGCAGAATCATCGAGACCCCTCTTTTCGAGCTATTTAATGCGAGAGACACGTTATCTGGTGTTTTCACCACTCCACAGTGCGTTTGATATGCAGAACAGGCGACATCTTTATTTTCGTGAGATTTCAAGCTGCGATATGCATTTTCTACGATGACCATGGTGAGTCTTCTGTCAGATGTATGCAGAATCATCTAGATCGCTCTCTTCGAGCTATTTAATGTGAGAAACACGTTTTCTGGTGTATTCACCACCCCACAGTACGTTTGACATGCAGAACCGGATATATCTTGGTTTCGGTCGGGTTTCAAGCTGAGATATGCATTTTCTACGATAATCTTGGTGAGACTTCTGTCAGACGTATGCAGAATCATCGGGATCGCTCTTTTCGAGCAATTTAATGCGAGAAACACGTTTTCTGGTGTATTCACCACTCCACAGTACGTTTGACATGCAGAACAGGAGATATCTTGGTTTAGGTCGGGTATCAAGCTGAGATATGCATTTTCAACGATAATCTTGGTGAGACTTCTGTCAGAAGTATGCAGAATCATCGGGATCGCTCTTTTCGAGCTATTTAATGCGAGAAACACGTTGTCTGGTTGGTTTCACGACTCCACAGTGCGTTTGATATGCAGAACCGGCGACATCTTGATTTTCGTGAGGTTTCAAGCTGAGATATGCATTTTCTGCTATAATATTGGTGAGTCTTCTGTCAGTAGGATGCAGAATCATCTAGATCGCTCTTTTCGAGCTATTTGATGCGAGAAACTCGTTTTCTGGTGTTTTCACCACGCCACAGTGCGTTTGATATGCAGAACCGGCGACATCGTGGTTTTCGTCGGGTTTCAAGCTGAGATATGCATTGTCTGCGATCATATTGGTGAGACTTCAGTCAGAAGTATGCAGAATCATCTAGATCGCTCGTTTCGAGCTATTTAAAGCGAGAAACACGTTATCTGGTTGTTTTGACCACTCCACAGTGCGTTTGATATGTAGAGCCGCCGATAACTTGGTTTTCGTGGGGTTTCCAGCTGAAATATGCATTTTCTGCGATAATCTTGGTGTTTCATCTATGAGAAGTATGCAGAATCATCGAGAACGCACTTTTCGAGCTATTTAATGCGAGAAACACGTTATCTGGGGTTTTCACCACTCCACAGTTGGTTTGATATGCAGAACCGGCGATATCTTGGTTTTCGTGGGGTTTCAAGCTGAGATATGCGTTTTCTGCGATAATCTTGGTGAGAATTCTATCAGAAGTAAGCGGAAACATCGAGATCCCTCTTTTCGAGCTCTTTAATGCGAGAAACACGTTATCTGGTGTTTTCACCACTCCACAGTGCGTTTGATATGCAGAACCAGCGATATCTTGGCTTTCGTGGGGTTTCAAGCTGAGATATGCATTTTTTACGATAATCTTGGTGAGACTTCTGTCCGAAGTATGCTTAATCATCGAGATCGCTCGTTTCGAGCTATTTAATGCGAGAGACACGTTATCTGGTGTTTTCACCACTCCACAGTGCGTTTGATATGCAGAACAGGCGACATCTTGATTTTCGTGAGATTTCAACCTGAGATATGCATTTTCGTCGATAATCTTGGTGAGTCTTCTGTCAGAAGTATGCAGAATCATCTAGATCGCTCTCTTCGAGCTATTTAATGTGAGAAACACGTTATCTGGTGTTTTCACCTCTCCACAGTGCGTTTGATACGCAGAACCGGCGACATCTTGGCTTTCGTCGGGTATCAACCTGAGATATGCATTTTCTGCGATAATCTTGGTGAGACTTCTGTCAGAAGTATGCAGAATCATCGGGATCGCTCTTTTCGAGCTATTTGATGCGAGAAACACATTATATGGTTGTTTTCACCACTCCACAGTGCGTTTGATATGCATAACCGGCGATATCTAGATTTTCGTGGTGTTTCCAGCTGAGATATGCATTCTCTGCGATACTCTTGGTGAGACTTCAGTCAGAAGTATGCAGAATCATCGAGATCGCTCGTTTCGAGCTATTTAATGCGAAAAAACAAGTTTTCTGGTGTTGTCAACATTCCACAGTGCGTTTTATATGCAGAACCGGCGATATCTTGATTTTCGTGGTGTTTCCAGCTGAGATATGCATTTTCTGCTATAATATTGGTGAGTCTTCTGTCAGTAGGATGCAGAATCATCGAGACCCCTCTTTTCGAGCTATTTAATGCGAGGAACACGTTATCTGGTGTTTTCACCACTCCATAGTGCGTCTGATATGCAGAACCGGCGATATCTTGGTTTTCGTGGGGTTTCCAGCTGAGATATGCAATTTCTGTGATAATCTTGGTGAGTCTTCTGTCAGAAGTATGCAGAATCATCGAGATCCCTCTTTTCGAGCTCTTTAATGCGAGAAACACGTTATGTGGTGTTTTCACCACTCCACAGTGCGTTTGATATGCAGAACCGGCGACATCTTAATTTTCGTGAGATTTCAACCTGAGATATGCATTTTCGTCGATAATCTTGGTGAGTCTTCTGTCAGTACTATGCAGAATCATCGAGACCCCTCTTTTCGAGCTATTTAATGCGAGAGACACGTTATCTGGTGTTTTCACCACTCCACAGTGCGTTTGATATGCAGAACAGGCGACATCTTAATTTTCGTGAGATTTCAAGCTGCGATATGCATTTTCTACGATAACCATGGTGAGTCTTCTGTCAGAAGTATGCAGAATCATCTAGATCGCTCTCTTCGAGCTATTTAATGTGAGAAACACGTTTTCTGGTGTATTCACCACCCCACAGTACGTTTGACATGCAGAACCGGATATATCTTGGTTTCGGTCGGGTTTCAAGCTGAGATATGCATTTTCTGCGATAATCTTGGTGAGACTTCTGTCAGAAGTATGCAGAATCATCGGGATCGCTCTTTTCGAGCTATTTGATGCGAGAAACACATTATATGGTTGTTTTCACCACTCCACAGTGCGTTTGATATGCATAACCGGCGATATCTAGATTTTCGTGGTGTTTCCAGCTGAGATATGCATTCTCTGCGATACTCTTGGTGAGACTTCAGTCAGAAGTATGCAGAATCATCGAGATCGCTCGTTTCGAGCTATTTAATGCGAAAAAACAAGTTTTCTGGTGTTGTCAACATTCCACAGTGCGTTTTATATGCAGAACCGGCGATATCTTGATTTTCGTGGTGTTTCCAGCTGAGATATGCATTTTCTGCTATAATATTGGTGAGTCTTCTGTCAGTAGGATGCAGAATCATCGAGACCCCTCTTTTCGAGCTATTTAATGCGAGGAACACGTTATCTGGTGTTTTCACCACTCCATAGTGCGTCTGATATGCAGAACCGGCGATATCTTGGTTTTCGTGGGGTTTCCAGCTGAGATATGCAATTTCTGTGATAATCTTGGTGAGTCTTCTGTCAGAAGTATGCAGAATCATCGAGATCCCTCTTTTCGAGCTCTTTAATGCGAGAAACACGTTATCTGGTGTTTTCACCACTCCACAGTGCGTTTGATATGCAGAACCGGCGACATCTTAATTTTCGTGAGATTTCAACCTGAGATATGCATTTTCGTCGATAATCTTGGTGAGTCTTCTGTCAGTACTATGCAGAATCATCGAGACCCCTCTTTTCGAGCTATTTAATGCGAGAGACACGTTATCTGGTGTTTTCACCACTCCACAGTGCGTTTGATATGCAGAACAGGCGACATCTTAATTTTCGTGAGATTTCAAGCTGCGATATGCATTTTCTACGATAACCATGGTGAGTCTTCTGTCAGAAGTATGCAGAATCATCTAGATCGCTCTCTTCGAGCTATTTAATGTGAGAAACACGTTTTCTGGTGTATTCACCACCCCACAGTACGTTTGACATGCAGAACCGGATATATCTTGGTTTCGGTCGGGTTTCAAGCTGAGATATGCATTTTCTACGATAATCTTGGTGAGACTTGTGTCAGAAGTATGCAGAATCATCGGGATCGCTCTTTTCGAGCTATTTAAAGCGAGAAACACGTTGTCTGGTTGGTTTCACGACTCCACAGTGCGTTTGATATGCAGAACCGGCGACATCTTGATTTTCGTGAGGTTTCAAGCTGAGATATGCATTTTCTGCTATAATATTGGTGAGTCTTCTGTCAGTAGGATGCAGAATCATCGAGACCCCTCTTTTCGAGCTATTTAATGCGAGAGACACGTTATCTGGTGTTTTCACCACTCCACAGTGCGTTTGATATGCAGAACAGGCGACATCTTTATTTTCGTGAGATTTCAAGCTGCGATATGCATTTTCTACGATAACCATGGTGAGTCTTCTGTCAGATGTATGCAGAATCATCTAGATCGCTCTCTTCGAGCTATTTAATGTGAGAAACACGTTTTCTGGTGTATTCACCACCCCACAGTACGTTTGACATGCAGAACCGGATATATCTTGGTTTCGGTCGGGTTTCAAGCTGAGATATGCATTTTCTACGATAATCTTGGTGAGACTTCTGTCAGACGTATGCAGAATCATCGGGATCGCTCTTTTCGAGCAATTTAATGCGAGAAACACGTTTTCTGGTGTATTCACCACTCCACAGTACGTTTGACATGCAGAACAGGAGATATCTTGGTTTAGGTCGGGTATCAAGCTGAGATATGCATTTTCAACGATAATCTTGGTGAGACTTCTGTCAGAAGTATGCAGAATCATCGGGATCGCTCTTTTCGAGCTAATTAATGCGAGAAACACGTTGTCTGGTTGGTTTCACGACTCCACAGTGCGTTTGATATGCAGAACCGGCGACATCTTGATTTTCGTGAGGTTTCAAGCTGAGATATGCATTTTCTGCTATAATATTGGTGAGTCTTCTGTCAGTAGGATGCAGAATCATCTAGATCGCTCTTTTCGAGCTATTTGATGCGAGAAACTCGTTTTCTGGTGTTTTCACCACGCCACAGTGCGTTTGATATGCAGAACCGGCGACATCGTGGTTTTCGTCGGGTTTCAAGCTGAGATATGCATTTTCTGCGATCATATTGGTGAGACTTCAGTCAGAAGTATGCAGAATCATCTAGATCGCTCGTTTCGAGCTATTTAAAGCGAGAAACACGTTATCTGGTTGTTTTGACCACTCCACAGTGCGTTTGATATGTAGAGCCGCCGATAACTTGGTTTTCGTGGGGTTTCCAGCTGAAATATGCATTTTCTGCGATAATCTTGGTGTTTCATCTATGAGAAGTATGCAGAATCATCGAGAACGCACTTTTCGAGCTATTTAATGCGAGAAGCACGTTATCTGGGGTTTTCACCACTCCACAGTTGGTTTGATATGCAGAACCGGCGATATCTTGGTTTTCGTGGGGTTTCAAGCTGAGATATGCGTTTTCTGCGATAATCTTGGTGAGAATTCTATCAGAAGTAAGCGGAAACATCGAGATCCCTCTTTTCGAGCTCTTTAATGCGAGAAACACGTTATCTGGTGTTTTCACCTCTCCACAGTGCGTTTGATACGCAGAACCGGCGACATCTTGGCTTTCGTCGGGTATCAACCTGAGATATGCATTTTCTGCGATAATCTTGGTGAGACTTCAGTCAGAAGTATGCAGAATCATCGAGATCGCTCTTTTCGAGCTAGTTAATGCGAGAAAAACCTTATCCGGTGTTTTCACCACTCCACAGTGCGTTTGATATGCAGAACCAGCGATATCTTGGCTTTCGTGGGGTTTCAAGCTGAGATATGCATTTTTTACGATAATCTTGGTGAGACTTCTGTCCGAAGTATGCAGAATCATCGAGACCCCTCTTTTCGAGCTATTTAATGCGAGTGACACGTTATCTGGTGTTTTCACCACTCCACAGTGCGTTTGATATGCAGAACAGGCGACATCTTAATTTTCGTGAGATTTCAAGCTGCGATATGCATTTTCTACGATAACCATGGTGAGTCTTCTGTCAGAAGTATGCAGAATCATCTAGATCGCTCTCTTCGAGTTATTTAATGTGAGAAACACGTTTTCTGGTGTATTCACCACCCCACAGTACGTTTGACATGCAGAACCGGATATATCTTGGTTTCGGTCGGGTTTCAAGCTGAGATATGCATTTTCTACGATAATCTTGGTGAGACTTCTGTCAGAAGTATGCAGAATCATCGGGATCGCTCTTTTCGAGCTATTTAATGCGAGAAACACATTATATGGTTGTTTTCACCACTCCACAGTGCGTTTGATATGCATAACCGGCGATATCTAGATTTTCGTGGTGTTTCCAGCTGAGATATGCATTCTCTGCGATACTCTTGGTGAGACTTCAGTCAGAAGTATGCAGAATCATCGAGATCGCTCGTTTCGAGCTATTTAATGCGAAAAAACAAGTTTTCTGGTGTTGTCAACATTCCACAGCGCGTTTTATATGCAGAACCGGCGATATCTTGATTTTCGTGGTGTTTCCAGCTGAGATATGCATTTTCTGCGATAATCTTGGTGAGTCTTCTGTCAGAAGTATGTAGAATCATCTAGATCGCTCTTTTCGAGCTATTTAATGCGAGAAACACGTTTTCTGGTGTATTCACCACTCCACAGTACGTTTGACATGCAGAACAGGAGATATCTTGGTTTAGGTCGGGTATCAAGCTGAGATATGCATTTTCAACGATAATCTTGGTGAGACTTCTGTCAGAAGTGTGCAGAATAATCGGGATCGCTCTTTTCGAGCTATTTGATGCGAGAAACACGTTGTCTGGTTGGTTTCACGACTCCACAGTGCGTTTGATATGCAGAACCGGCGACATCTTGATTTTCGTGAGGTTTCAAGATGAGATATGCATTTTCTGCTATAATATTGGTGAGTCTTGTGTCAGTAGGATGCAGAATCATCGAGACCCCTCTTTTCGAGCTATTTAATGCGAGAAACACGTTATCTGGTGTTTTCACCACTCCACAGTGCGTTTGATATGCAGAACAGGCGACATCTTGATTTTCGTGAGATTTCAAGCTGAGATATGCATTTTCTACGATAACCATGGTGAGTCTTCTGTCAGGAGTATGCAGAATCATCTAGATCGCTCTTTTCGAGCTATTTAATGCGAGAAACACGTTATATGGTTGTTTTCACCACTCCACAGTGCGTTTGATATGCAGAACCAGCGATATCTTGGTTTTCGTGGGGTTTCAAGCTGAGATATGCATTTTTTACGATAATCTTGGTGAGACTTCTGTTCGAAGTATGCTTAATCATCAAGATCGCTCGTTTCGAGCTATTTAATGCGAGAAACACGTTATCTGGTGTTTTCACCACTCCACAGTGCGTATGATATGCAGAACCGGCGATATCTTGGCTTTCGTCGGGTATCAACCTGAGATATGCATTTTCTGCGATAATCTTGGTGAGACTTCAGTCAGAAGTATGCAGAATCATCGAGATCGCTCTTTTCGAGCTAGTTAATGCGAGAAAAACCTTATGCGGTGTTTTCACCACTCCACAGTGCGTTTGATATGCAGAACCAGCGATATCTTGGCTTTCGTGGGGTTTCAAGCTGAGATATGCATTTTTTACGATAATCTTGGTGAGACTTCTGTCCGAAGTATGCTGAATCATCGAGATCGCTCTTTTCGAGCTAGTTACTGCGAGAAACACGTTATCTGGAGTTTTCACCACTCCACAGTTGGTTTGATATGCAGAACCGGCGATATCTTGGTTTTCGTGGGGTTTCAAGCTGAGATATGCGTTTTCTGCGATAATCTTGGTGAGACTTCTATCAGAAGTAAGCAGAATCATCGAGATCCCTCTTTTCGAGCTCTTTAATGCGAGAAACACGTTATCTGGTGTTTTCACCACTCCACAGTGCGTTTGATATGCAGAACCGGCGACATCTTGATTTTCGTGAGATTTCAACCTGAGATATGCATTTTCGTCGATAATCTTGGTGAGTCTTCTGTCAGTACTATGCAGAATCATCGAGACCCCTCTTTTCGAGCTATTTAATGCGAGAGACACGTTATCTTGTGTTTTCACCACTCCACAGTGCGTTTGATATGCAGAACAGGCGACATCTTAATTTTCGTGAGATTTCAAGCTGCGATATGCATTTTCTACGATAACCATGGTGAGTCTTCTGTCAGAAGTATGCAGAATCATCTAGATCGCTCTCTTCGAGCTATTTAATGTGAGAAACACGTTTTCTGGTGTATTCACCACCCCACAGTACGTTTGACATGCAGAACCGGATATATCTTGGTTTCGGTCGGGTTTCAAGCTGAGATATGCATTTTCTGCGATAATCTTGGTGGGTCTTTTGTCAGAAGTATGCAGAATCATCTAGATCGCTCTTTTCGAGCTACTTAATGCTCGAAACACGCTTTCTGGTGTTTTCACCACTCCACAGTACGTTTGACATGCAGAACCGGAGATATCTTGGTTTCGGTCGGGTTTCAAGCTGAGATATGCATTTTCTACGATAATCTTGGTGAGACTTCTGTCAGAAGTATGCAGGATCTTCGAGATGGCTCTTTTCGAGCTAGTTAATGCGAGAAAAACCTTATCCGGTGTTTTCACCACTCCACAGTGCGTTTGATATGCAGAACCAGCGATATCTTGGCTTTCGTGGGGTTTCAAGCTGAGATATGCATTTTTTACGGTAATCTTGTTGAGACTTCTGTCCGAAGTATGCAGAATCATCGAGATCGCACGTTTCGAGCTATTTAATGCGAGAAACACGTTATCTGGTGTTTTTACCACTCCACAGTGCGTTGGATATGCAGAACCGGAGATATTTTGGTTTTCGTCGGGTTTGAAGCTGAGATATGCATTTTCTACGATAAGCTTGGTGAAACATCTGTCCGAAGTATGCAGAAACGTCGAGAGCGCTCTTTTCGAGCTATTTAATGCGAGAAACACGTTTTCTGGGGTTTTCACCACTCCACAGTTCGTTGGATATGCAGAACAGTAGATGTCGTGGTTTTCGTGGGGTTTCAAGCAGAGATATGCATTTTCGGCGATAATCTTGGCGAGACTTCTGTTAGAGGTATGCAGAATCATCGAGATCGCACTTTTCGAGCTATTTAATGCGAGAAACACGTTATCTGGTGTTTTCACCACTCCGCAGTTGGTTGGATATGCAGAACCGGCGATATTTTGGTTTTCGTCGGGTTTCAAGCTGAGATATGCATTTTCTACGATAATCTTGGTGAAACATCTGTCCGAAGTATGCCGAAACATCGAGAGCGCTCTTTTCGAGCTATTTAATGCGATAAACACGTTTTCTGGGGTTTTCACCACTCCACAGTTCGTTGGATATGCAGAACGGTAGATATCTTGGTTTTCGTGGGGTTTCAAGCAGAGATATGCATTTTCTGCGATAATCTTGGTGAGACTTCTGTTAGAAGTATGCAGAATCATCGAGATCGCACTTTTCGAGCTACTTAATGCGAGAAACACGTTATCTGGTGTTTTCACCACTCCACAGTTGGTTTGATATGCAGAACCGGCGATATTTTGGTTTTCGTCGGGTTTCAAGCTGAGATATGCATTTTCGACGATAATCCTGGTGAGACTTCTGTCCGAAGTATGAAGAATCATCGAGATCGCTCTATTCGAGCTATTTAATGCGAGAAACACGTTTTCAGGGTGTTTTCACCACTCCACAGTTGGTTTGATATGCAGAACCGGCGATATTTTGGTTTTCGTCGGGTTTCAAGCTGAGATATGCATTTTCTACGATAATCCTGGTGAGACTTCTGTCAGAAGTATGCAGAATCTTCGAGAACGCTCTTTTCGAGCTACTTAATGCGCGAAACACGTTTTCTGGTGTTTTCACCACTCCACAGTTGGTTTGATATGCAGAACCGGCGATATTTTGGTTTTCGTCGGGTTTCATGCTGAGATATGCATTTTCTACGATAATCTTGGTGAAACATCTGCCCGAAGTATGTAGAAACATCGAGAGCGCTCTTTTCGAGCTATTTAATGCGAGAAACTCGTTATGTTGTGTTTTCACCACTCCACAGTTCGTTGGATATGCGGAACAGTAGATATCGTGGTTTTCGTGGTGTTTCAAGCAGAGATATGCATTTTCTGCGATAATCTTGGCGAGACTTCTGTTAGAAGTATGCAGAATCATCGAGATCGCACTTTTCGAGCTATTTAATGCGAGAAACACGTTATCTGGTGTTTTCACCACTCCGCAGTTGGTTGGATATGCAGAACCGGCGATATTTTGGTTTTCGTCGGGTTTCAAGCTGAGATATGCATTTTCTACGATAATCTTGGTGAAACATCTGTCCGAAGTATGCCGAAACATCGAGAGCGCTCTGTTCGAGATATTTAATGCGATAAACACGTTTTCTGGGGTTTTCACCACTCCACAGTTCGTTGGATATGCAGAACAGTAGATATCGTGGTTTTCGTGGGGTTTCAAGCACAGATATGCATTTTCTGCGATAATCTTGGCGAGACTTCTGTTAGAAGTATGCTGAATCATCGAGATCGCTCTTTTCGAGCTAGTTAGTGCGAGAAACACGTTATCTGATGTTTTCACCACTCCACAGTGCGTTTGATATGCAGAACAGTACATATCTTGGTTTTCGTGGGGTTTCAAGCTGAGATATGCATTTTCTGCGATAATCTTGGTGGGTCTTTTGTCAGAAGTATGCAGAATCGTCTAGATCGCTCTTTTCGAGCTACTTAATGCACGAAACACGTTTTCTGGTGTTTTCACCACTCCACGGTACGTTTGTTGGGCAGAACCGGGGATAACTCGGTTTTCGTCGGGTTTCAAGTTGAGATATGCATTTTTTACGATAATTTTGGTGAGAGTTCTGTCCGAAGCTTGCAGAAGCATCGAGATCGCTCGTTTCGAGCTATTTAATGCGAGAAACACGATATCTGCTGTTTTCACCACTCCACAGTGCGTTTGATATGCAGAACCAGCGATATCTTGGCTTTCGTGAGGTTTCAAGCTGAGATATGCATTTTTTACGGTATTCTTGGTGAGACTTCTGTCCGAAGTATGAGGAAACATCGAGATTGCTCTATTCGAGCTATTTATTGCGAGAAACACGTTTTCAGGGTGTTTTCACCACTCCACAGTGCGTTTGATATGTAGAACAGGCGATATCTTCATTTTCGTGGTGTTTCCAGCTGAGATATGCATTTTCTGCGATAATCTTGGTGAGACTTCCGTCAGAAGTATGCAGGATCTTCGAGAACGCTCTTTTCGAGCTATTTAATGCGAGAAACACGATATCTGCTGTTTTCACCACTCCACAGTGCGTTTGATATGCAGTACCAGCGATATCTTCGTTTTCGGGGGGTTTCAAGCTGAGATATGCATTCCTTACGATAATCTTGGTGAGACTTCTGTCCGAAGTATGCAGAATCATCGAGATCGCACTATTCGAGCTATTTAATGCGAGAAACACGTTCTCTGGTTGTTTTCACCACTCCACAGTGCGTTTGATATGCAGAACCGGCAACATCTTGATTTTCGTGAGGTTTCGAGCTGAGATATGCATTTTCTGCGGTAATATTGGTGAGACTTCAGTCAGAAGTATGCAGAATCATCTAGATCGCTCTTTTCGAGCTACTTCATGCGAGAAAAACGTTATCCGATGTTTTCACCACTCCACAGTGCGTTTGATATGCAGAACCAGCGATATCTTGGCGTTCGTGGGGTTTCAAGCTGAGATATGCATTTTCTACGATAATCCTGGTGTGACTTCTGTCAGAAGTATGCAGAATCATCGAGCACGCTCGTTTCGGGCTACATAATGCGAGAAACACGTTATCTGGTGTTTTCACCACTCCACAGTGCGTTGGATATGCAGAACCGCAGATATTTTGGTTTTCGTCGGGTTTCAAGTTGAGATATGCATTTTATACGATAAGCTTGGTGAAACATCTGTCCGAAGTATGCAGAAACATCGAGAGCGCTCTTTTCGAGCTATTTAATGCGACAAACTCGTTTTCTGGGGTTTTCACCACTCCACAGTTCGTTGGATATGCAGAACCGGAGATATCTTGGTTTTCGTGGTGTTTCCAGCTGAGATATGCATTTTCTGCGATAATCTTGGTGGGTCTTTTTTCAGAAGTATGCAGAATCACCTAGATCGCTCTTTTCGAGCTACTTAATGCACGAAACACGTTTTCTGGTGTTTTCACCACTCCACGGTACGTTTGTTGGGCAGAACCGCAGATAACTCGGTTTTCGTCGGGTTTCAAGTTGAGATATGCATTTTTTACGATAATTTTGGTGAGAGTTCTGTCCGAAGTTTGCAGAAGCATCGAGATCGCTCGTTTCGAGCTATTTAATGCGAGAAACACGATATCTGCTGTTTTCACCACTCCACAGTGCGTTTGATATGCAGAACCAGCGATATCTTGGCTTTCGTGAGGTTTCAAGCTGAGATATGCATTTTTTACTGTATTCTTGGTGAGACTTCTGTCCGAAGTATGAGGAAACATCGAGATTGCTCTATTCGAGCTATTTATTGCGAGAAACACGTTTTCAGGGTGTTTTCACCACTCCACAGTGCGTTTGATATGTAGAACAGGCGATATCTTGGTTTCGGTCGGGTTTCAAGCTGAGATATGCATTTCCTGCGATAATCCTGGTGAGACTTCTGTCAGAAGTATGCAGAATCTTCGAGAACGCTCTTTTCGAGCTATTGAATGCGAGAAACACGTTATCTGGTGTTTTCACCACTCCACAGTGTGTTGGATATGCAGAACCGCAGACATTTTGGTTTTCGTCGGGTTTCAAGCTGAGATATGCATTCCTTACGATAATCTTGGTGAGACTTCTGTCCGAAGTATGCAGAATCATCGAGATCGCACTATTCGAGCTATTTAATGCGAGAAACACGTTCTCTGGTTGTTTTCACCACTCCACAGTGCGTTTGATATGCAGAACCGGCAACATCTTGATTTTCGTGAGGTTTCGAGCTGAGATATGCATTTTCTGCGATAATATTGGTGAGACTTCAGTCAGAAGTATGCAGAATCATCTAGATCGCTCTTTTCGAGCTACTTCATGCGAGAAAAACGTTATCCGGTGTTTTCACCACTCCACAGTGCGTTTGATATGCAGAACCAGCGATATCTTGGCGTTCGTGGGGTTTCAAGCTGAGATATGCATTTTTTACGATAATCTTGTTGAGACTTCTGTCCGAAGTATGAAGAATCATCGAGATCGCTCTATTCGAGCTATTTAATGCGAGAAACACGTTTTCTGGGGTTTTCACCACTCCACAGTGCGTTTGATATGCTGAACACAGCGATATTTTGGTTTTCGTGGGGTTTCAAGCTGAGATATGCATTTTTTACGATAACTTTGGTGACAGTTCTGTCCGAAGTTTGCAGAAGCATCGAGATCGCTCGTTTCGAGCTATTTAATGCAAGAAACACGTTATCTGATGTTTTCACCACTCCACAGTGCGTTGGATATGCAGAACCGCAGATATTTTGGTTTTCGTCGGGTTTCAAGCTGAGATATGCATTTTCTACGATAAGCTTGGTGAAACATCTGTCCGAAGTATGCAGAAACGTCGAGAGCGCTCTTTTCGAGCTATTTAATGCGAGAAACAGGTTTTCTGGGGTTTTCACCACTCCACAGTTCGTTGGATATGCAGAACCGGAGATATCTTGGTTTTCGTGGTGTTTCCAGCTGAGATATGCATTTTCTGCGATAATCTTGGTGGGTCTTTTGTCAGAAGTATGCAGAATCATCTAGATCGCTCTTTTCGAGCTACTTAATGCTCGAAACACGCTTTCTGGTGTTTTCACCACTCCACAGTACGTTTGACATGCAGAACCGGAGATATCTTGGTTTCGGTCGGGTTTCAAGCTGAGATATGCATTTTCTACGATAATCTTGGTGAGACTTCTGTCAGAAGTATGCAGGATCTTCGAGAACGCTCTTTTCGAGCTACTTATTGCGACAAACACGTTATCTGGTGTTTTCACCACTCCACAGTGCGTATGATATGCAGAACCGGCGATATCTTGGTTTTCGTGGGGTTTCAAGCTGAGATATGCATTTTCTGCGATAATCTTGGTGAGACTTCTGTCCGAAGTATGAAGAAACATCGAGATCGCTCTATTCGAGCTATTTATTGCGAGAAACAGGTTTTCTGGGGTTTTCACCACTCCAGAGTTCGTTGGATATGCAGAACCGGAGATATCTCGGTTTTCGTGGTGTTTCCAGCTGAGATATGCATTTTCTGCGATAATCTTGGTGGGTCTTCTGTCAGAAGTATGCAGGATCTTCGAGAACGCTCTTTTCGAGCTACTTATTGCGACAAACACGTTATCTGGTGTTTTCAGCACTCCACAGTGCGTTTGATATGCAGAACCGGCAATATCTTGGTTTTCGTGGGGTTTCAAGCTGAGATATGCATTTTCTGCGATAATCTTGGTGATACTTCTGTCCGAAGTATGCTGAATCATCGAGATCGCTCTGTTCGAGCTATTTATTGCGAGAAACAGGTTTTCTGGGGTTTTCACCACTCCAGAGTTCGTTGGATATGCAGAACCGGAGATATCTTGGTTTTCGTGGTGTTTCCAGCTGAGATATGCATTTTCTGCGATAATCTTGGTGGGTCTTCTGTCAGAAGTATGCAGGATCTTCGAGAACGCTCTTTTCGAGCTACTTATTGCGACAAACACGTTATCTGGTGTTTTCAGCACTCCACAGTGCGTTTGATATGCAGAACCGGCAATATCTTGGTTTTCGTGGGGTTTCAAGCTGAGATATGCATTTTCTGCGATAATCTTGGTGATACTTCTGTCCGAAGTATGCTGAATCATCGAGATCGCTCTATTCGAGCTATTTATTGCGAGAAACAGGTTTTCTGGGGTTTTCACCACTCCAGAGTTCGTTGGATATGCAGAACCGGAGATATCTTGGTTTTCGTGGTGTTTCCAGCTGAGATATGCATTTTCTACGATAAGCTTGGTGAAACATCTGTCCGAAGTATGCAGAAACGTCGAGAGCGCTCTTTTCGAGCTATTTAATGCGAGAAACAGGTTTTCTGGGGTTTTCACCACTCCACAGTTCGTTGGATATGCAGAACCGGAGATATCTTGGTTTTCGTGGTGTTTCCAGCTGAGATATGCATTTTCTGCGATAATCTTGGTGGGTCTTTTGTCAGAAGTATGCAGAATCATCTAGATCGCTCTTTTCGAGCTACTTAATGCTCGAAACACGCTTTCTGGTGTTTTCACCACTCCACAGTACGTTTGACATGCAGAACCGGAGATATCTTGGTTTCGGTCGGGTTTCAAGCTGAGATATGCATTTTCTACGATAATCTTGGTGAGACTTCTGCCAGAAGTATGCAGGATCTTCGAGAACGCTCTTTTCGAGCTACTTATTGCGACAAACACGTTATCTGGTGTTTTCACCACTCCACAGTGCGTATGATATGCAGAACCGGCGATATCTTGGTTTTCGTGGGGTTTCAAGCTGAGATATGCATTTTCTGCGATAATCTTGGTGAGAGTTCTGTCCGAAGTTTGCAGAAGCATCGAGATCGCTCGTTTCGAGCTATTTAATGCGAGAAACACGTTATCTGATGTTTTCACCACTCCACAGTGCGTTGGATATGCAGAACCGCAGATATTTTGGTTTTCGTCGGGTTTCAAGCTGAGATATGCATTTTATACGATAAGCTTGGTGAAACATCTGTCCGAAGTATGCAGAAACGTCGAGATCGCTCTTTTCGAGCTAGTTAATGCGAGAAAAACCTTATCCGGTGTTTTCACCACTCCACAGTGCGTTTGATATGCAGAACCAGCGATATCTTGGCTTTCGTGGGGTTTCAAGCTGAGATATGCATTTTTTACGGTAATCTTGGTGAGACTTCTGTCCGAAGTATGAAGAAACATCGAGATCGCTCTATTCGAGCTATTTATTGCGAGAAACAGGTTTTCTGGGGTTTTCACCACTCCAGAGTTCGTTGGATATGCAGAACCGGAGATATCTTGGTTTTCGTGGTGTTTCCAGCTGAGATATGCATTTTCTGCGATAATCTTGGTGGGTCTTCTGTCAGAAGTATGCAGGATCTTCGAAAACGCTCTTTTCGAGCTACTTATTGCGACAAACACGTTATCTGGTGTTTTCAGCACTCCACAGTGCGTTTGATATGCAGAACCGGCAATATCTTGGTTTTCGTGGGGTTTCAAGCTGAGATATGCATTTTCTGCGATAATCTTGGTGATACTTCTGTCCGAAGTATGCTGAATCATCGAGTTCGCTCTGTTCGAGCTAGTTAGTGCGAGAAACACGTTATCTGGTGTTTTCATCACTCCACAGTGCGTTTGATATGCAGAACAGTAGATATCTTGGTTTTCGTGGGGTTTCAAGCTGAGATATGCATTTTCTGCGATAATCTTGTTGAGACTTCTGTCCGAAGTATGCAGAATCATCGAGATCGCACGTTTCGAGCTATTTAATGCGAGAAACACGTTATCTGGTGTTTTTACCACTCCACAGTTCGTTGGATATGCAGAACAGTAGATATCGTGGTTTTCGTGGGGTTTCAAGCAGAGATATGCATTTTCGGCGATAATCTTGGCGAGACTTCTGTTAGAGGTATGCAGAATCATCGAGATCGCACTTTTCGAGCTATTTAATGCGATAAACACGTTATCTGATGTTTTCACCACTCCGCAGTTGGTTGGATATGCAGAACCGGCGATATTTTGGTTTTCGTCGGGTTTCAAGCTGAGATATGCATTTTCTACGATAATCCTGGTGAGACTTCTGTCAGAAGTATGCAGTATCTTCGAGAACGCTCTTTTCGAGCTACTTAATGCGCGTAACACGTTTTCTGGTGTTTTCACCACTCCACAGTTGGTTTGATATGCAGAACCGGCGATATTTTGGTTTTCGTCGGGTTTCAAGCTGAGATATGCATTTTCTACGATAATCCTGGTGAGACTTCTGTCAGAAGTATGCAGAATCTTCGAGAACGCTCTTTTCGAGCTACTTAATGCGCGAAACACGTTTTCTGGTGTTTTCACCACTCCACAGTTGGTTTGATATGCAGAACCGGCGATATTTTGGTTTTCGTCGGGTTTCATGCTGAGATATGCATTTTCTACGATAATCTTGGTGAAACATCTGTCCGAAGTATGTAGAAACATCGAGAGCGCTCTTTTCGAGCTATTTAATGCCAGAAACTCGTTATATTGTGTTTTCACCACTCCACAGTTCGTTGGATATGCAGAACAGTAGATATCGTGGTTTTCGTGGGGTTTCAAGCAGAGATATGCATTTTCTGCGATAATCTTGGCGAGACTTCTGTTAGAAGTATGCAGAATCATCGAGATCGCACTTTTCGAGCTATTTAATGCGAGAAACACGTTATCTGATGTTTTCACCACTCCGCAGTTGGTTGGATATGCAGAACCGGCGATATTTTGGTTTTCGTCGGGTTTCAAGCTGAGATATGCATTTTCTACGATAATCCTGGTGAGACTTCTGTCAGAAGTATGCAGTATCTTCGAGAACGCTCTTTTCGAGCTACTTAATGCGCGTAACACGTTTTCTGGTGTTTTCACCACTCCACAGTTGGTTTGATATGCAGAACCGGCGATATTTTGGTTTTCGTCGGGTTTCATGCTGAGATATGCATTTTCTACGATAATCTTGGTGAAACATCTGCCCGAAGTATGTAGAAACATCGAGAGCGCTCTTTTCGAGCTATTTAATGCGAGAAACTCGTTATGTTGTGTTTTCACCACTCCACAGTTCGTTGGATATGCAGAACAGTAGATATCGTGGTTTTCGTGGGGTTTCAAGCAGAGATATGCATTTTCTGCGATAATCTTGGCGAGACTTCTGTTAGAAGTATGCAGAATCATCGAGATCGCACTTTTCGAGCTATTTAATGCGAGAAACACGTTATCTGGTGTTTTCACCACTCCGCAGTTGGTTGGATATGCAGAACCGGCGATATTTTGGTTTTCGTCGGGTTTCAAGCTGAGATATGCATTTTCTACGATAATCTTGGTGAAACATCTGTCCGAAGTATGCCGAAACATCGAGAGCGCTCTTTTCGAGCTATTTAATGCGATAAACACGTTTTCTGGGGTTTTCACCACTCCACAGTTCGTTGGATATGCAGAACAGTAGATATCGTGGTTTTCGTGGGGTTTCAAGCAGAGATATGCATTTTCTGCGATAATCTTGGCGAGACTACTGTTAGAAGTATGCTGAATCATCGAGATCGCTCTTTTCGAGCTAGTTAGTGCGAGAAACACGTTATCTGATGTTTTCACCACTCCACAGTGCGTTTGATATGCAGAACAGTACATATCTTGGTTTTCGTGGGGTTTCAAGCTGAGATATGCATTTTCTACGATAATCCTTTTGAGACTTCTGTCAGAAGTATGCAGAATCTTCGAGAACGCTCTCTTCGAGCTATTTAATGCGAGAAACACGTTATCTGATGTTTTCACCACTCCGCAGTTGGTTGGATATGCAGTACCAGCGATATCTTGGTTTTCGTGGGGTTTCAAGCTCAGATATGCATTTTACAGATAATCTTCTTGAGACTTCTGTCCGAAGTATGCAGAATCATCGAGATCGCTCTATTCGAGCTATTTAATGCGAGAAACACGTTCTCTGGTTGTTTCCACCACTCCACAGTGCGTTTGATATGCAGAACCGGCAACATCTTGATTTTCGTGAGGTTTCGAGCTGAGATATGCATTTTCTGCGATAATATTGGTGAGACTTCAGTCGGAAGTATGCAGAATCATCTAGATCGCTCTTTTCGAGCTACTTAATGCACGAAACACGTAGTCTGGTGTTTTCACCACTCCACAGTGCGTTTGACATGCAGAACCGGAGATATCTTGGTTTCGGTCGGGTTTCAAACTGTGATATGCATTTTCTACGATAATCCTGGTGTGACTTCTGTCAGAAGTATGCAGAATCATCGAGAACGCTCGTTTCGAGCTACATAATGCGAGAAACACGTTATCTGGTGTTTTCACCACTCCACAGTGCGTTGGATATGCAGAACCGCAGATATTTTGGTTTTCGTCGGGTTTCAAGTTGAGATATGCATTTTTTACGATAATTTTGGTGAGAGTTCTGTCCGAAGTTTGCAGAAGCATCGAGATCGCTCGTTTCGAGCTATTTAATGCGAGAAACACGTTATCTGATGTTTTCACCACTCCACGGTACGTTTGATGTGCAGAACCGGAGATAACTCGGTTTTCGTCGGGTTTCAAGCTGAGATATGCATTTTCTACGATAATCTTGGTGAGACTTCTGTCAGAAGTATGCAGGATCTTCGAGAACTCTCTTTTCGAGCTACTTATTGTGACAAACACGTTATCTGGTGTTTTCAGCACTCCACAGTGCGTTTGATATGCAGAACCGGCAATATCTTGGTTTTCGTGGGGTTTCAAGCTGAGATATGCATTTTCTGCGATAATCTTGGTGATACTTCTGTCCGAAGTATGCTGAATCATCGAGATCGCTCTTTTCGAGCTAGTTAGTGCGAGAAACACGTTATCTGGTGTTTTCACCACTCCACAGTGCGTTTGATATGCAGAACAGTAGATATCTTGGTTTTCGTGGGGTTTCAAGCTGAGATATGCATTTTCTGCGATAATCTTGTTGAGACTTCTGTCAGAAGTATGCAGAATCTTCGAGAACGCTCTTTTCGAGCTACTTAATGCGTGAAACACGTTTTCTGGTGTTTTCACCACTCCACGGTACGTTTGATGTGCAGATCCGGAGATAACTCGGTTTTCGTCGGGTTTCAAGCTGAGATATGCATTTTCTACGATAATCTTGGTGAGACTTCTGTCAGAAGTATGCAGGATCTTCGAGAACTCTCTTTTCGAGCTACTTATTGTGACAAACACGTTATCTGGTGTTTTCAGCACTCCACAGTGCGTTTGATATGCAGAACCTGCAATATCTTGGTTTTCGTGGGGTTTCAAGCTGAGATATGCATTTTCTGCGATAATCTTGGTGATACTTCTGTCCGAAGTATGCTGAATCATCGAGATCGCTCTTTTCGAGCTAGTTAGTGCGAGAAACACGTTATCTGGTGTTTTCACCACTCCACAGTGCGTTTGATATGCAGAACAGTAGATATCTTGGTTTTCGTGGGGTTTCAAGCTGAGATATGCATTTTCTGCGATAATCTTGTTGAGACTTCTGTCCGAAGTATGCAGAATCATCGAGATCGCTCGTTTCGAGCTATTTAATGCGAGAAACACGTTATCTGGTGTTTTTACCACTCCACAGTACGTTTTACATGCAGAACCGGAGATATCTTGGTTTCGGTCGGGTTTCAAGCTGAGATATGCATTTTCTACGATAATCCTGGTGAGACTTCTGTCAGAAGTATGCAGAATCTTCGAGAACGCTCTTTTCGAGCTACTTAATGCGCGAAACACGTTTACTGGTGTTTTCACCACTCCACGGTACGTTTGATGTGCAGAACCGGAGATAACTCGGTTTTCGTCGGGTTTCAAGCTGAGATATGCATTTTCTACGATAATCTTGGTGAGACTTCTGTCAGAAGTATGCAGGATCTTCGAGAACGCTCTTTTCGAGCTACTTATTGCGACCAACACGTTATCTGGTGTTTTCAGCACTCCACAGTGCGTTTGATATGCAGAACCGGCAATATCTTGGTTTTCGTGGGGTTTCAAGCTGAGATATGCATTTTCTGCGATAATCTTGGTGATACTTCTGTCCGAAGTATGCTGAATCATCGAGATCGCTCTTTGCGAGCTAGTTAGTGCGAGAAACACGTTATCTGGTGTTTTCACCACTCCACAGTGCGTTTGATATGCAGAACAGTAGATATCTTGGTTTTCGTGGGGTTTCAAGCTGAGATATGCATTTTCTGCGATAATCTTGTTGAGACTTCTGTCCGAAGTATGCAGAATCATCGAGATCGCTCGTTTTGAGCTATTTAATGCGAGAAACACGATATCTGTTGTTTTTACCACTCCACAGTGCGTTGGATATGCAGAACCGGAGATATTTTGGTTTTCGTCGGGTTTGAAGCTGAGATATGCATTTTCTACGATAAGCTTGGTGAAACATCTGCCCGAAGTATGCAGAAACGTCGAGAGCGCTCTTTTCGAGCTATTTAATGCGAGAAACACGTTTTCTGGGGTTTTCACCACTCCACAGTTCGTTGAATATGCAGAACAGTAGATATCGTGGTTTTCGTGGGGTTTCAAGCTCAGATATGCATTTTACAGATAATCTTCTTGAGACTTCTGTCCGAAGTATGCAGAATCATCGAGATCGCTCTATTCGAGCTATTTAATGCGAGAAACACGTTCTCTGGTTGTTTCCACCACTCCACAGTGCGTTTGATATGCAGAACCGGCAACATCTTGATTTTCGTGAGGTTTCGAGCTGAGATATGCATTTTCTGCGATAATATTGGTGAGACTTCAGTCGGAAGTATGCAGAAACATCTAGATCGCTCTTTTCGAGCTACTTGATGCACGAAACACGTAGTCTGGTGTTTTCACCACTCCACAGTGCGTTTGACATGCAGAACCGGAGATATCTTGGTTTCGGTCGGGTTTCAAACTGTGATATGCATTTTCTACGATAATCCTGGTGTGACTTCTGTCAGAAGTATGCAGAATCATCGAGAACGCTCGTTTCGAGCTACATAATGCGAGAAACACGTTATCTGGTGTTTTCACCACTCCACAGTGCGTTGGATATGCAGAACCGCAGATATTTTGGTTTTCGTCGGGTTTCAAGTTGAGATATGCATTTTTTACGATAATTTTGGTGAGAGTTCTGTCCGAAGTTTGCAGAAGCATCGAGATCGCTCGTTTCGAGCTATTTAATGCGAGAAACACGTTATCTGATGTTTTCACCACTCCACAGTGCGTTGGATATGCAGAACCGCAGATATTTTGGTTTTCGTCGGGTTTCAAGCTGAGATATGCATTTTATACGATAAGCTTGGAGAAACATCTGTCCGAAGTATGCAGAAACGTCGAGAACGCCCTTTTCGAGCTATTTAATGCGAGAAACAGGTTTTCTGGGGTTTTCACCACTCCACAGTTCGTTGTATATGCAGAACCGGAGATATCTTGGTTTTCGTGGTGTTTCCAGCTGAGATATGCATTTTCTGCGATAATCTTGGTGAGACTTCTGTTAGAAGTATGCAGAATCATCGAGATCGCACTTTTCGAGCTACTTAATGCGAGAAACACGTTATCTGGTGTTTTCACCACTCCACAGTTGGTTTGATATGCAGAACCGGCGATATTTTGGTTTTCGTCGGGTTTCAAGCTGAGATATGCATTTTCTACGATAATCCTGGTGAGACTTCTGTCCGAAGTATGCTTAATTATCGAAATCGCTCGTTTCGAGCTATTCAATGCGAGAAACACGTTATCTGGTGTTTTCACCACTCCACAGTGCGTATGATATGCAGAACCGGCGATATCTTGGTTTTCGTGGGGTTTCAAGCTGAGATATGCTTTTTCTGCGATAATCTTGGTGAGACTTCTGTCCGAAGTATGCTGAAACATCGAGATCGCTCTTTTCGAGCTAGTTAATGCGAGAAAAACCTTATCCGGTGTTTTCCCCACTCCACAGTGCGTTAGATATGCAGAACCAGCGATATCTTGGCTTTCGTGGGGTTTCAAGCTGAGATATGCATTTTTTACGATAATCTTGGTGAGACTCCTGTCCGAAGTATGAAGAATCATCGAGATCGCTCTATTCGAGCTATTTAATGCGAGAAACACGTTTTCAGGGTGTTTTCACCACTCCACAGTTGGTTTGATATGCAGAACCGGCGATATTTTGGTTTTCGTCGGGTTTCAAGCTGAGATATGCATTTTCTACGATAATCCTGGTGAGACTTCTGTCAGAAGTATGCAGAATCTTCGAGAACGCACTTTTCGAGCTACTTAATGCGTGAAACACGTTTTCTGGTGTTTTCACCACTCCACAGTTGGTTTGATATGCAGAACCGGCGATATTTTGGTTTTCGTCGGGTTTCATGCTGAGATATGCATTTTCTACGATAATCTTGGTGAAACATCTGCCCGAAGTATGTAGAAACATCGAGAGCGCTCTTTTCGAGCTATTCATTGCGAGAAACTCGTTTTCTGGGGTTTTCAACACTCCACAGTTCGTTGGATATGCAGAACCGGAGATATCTTGGTTTTCGTGGGGTTTCAAGCTGAGATATGCATTTCCTGCGATAATCTTGGTGAGACTTCTGTCCGAAGTATGCAGCATCGTCTAGATCGCTCTTTTCGAGCTACTTAATGCACGAAACACGTTTTCTGGTGTTTTCACCACTCCACAGTACGTTTGTCATGCAGAACCGGAGATATCTTGGTTTCGGTCGGGTTTCAAGCTGAGATATGCATTTTCTACGATAATCTTGGTGAAACATCTGTCCGAAGTATGCCGAAACATCGAGAGCGCTCTTTTCGAGCTATTTAATGCGATAAACACGTTTTCTGGGGTTTTCACCACTCCACAGTTCGTTGGATATGCAGAACAGTAGATATATTGGTGTTCGTGGGGTTTCAAGCAGAGATATGCATTTTCTGCGATAATCTTGGTGAGACTTCTGTCCGAAGTATGCTGAATCATCGAGATCGCTCTTTTCGAGCTAGTTAGAGCGAGAAACACGTTAGCTGGGGTTTTCACCACTCCACAGTTCGTTGGATATGCAGAACAGTAGATATCTTGGGTTTCGTGGGGTTTCAAGCTGAGATATGCATTTTCTGCGATAATCTTGGTGGGTCTTTTGTCAGAAGTATGCAGCATCGTCTAGATCGCTCTTTTCGAGCTACTTAATGCACGAAACACGTTTTCTGGTGTTTTCACCACTCCACAGTACGTTTGTCATGCAGAACCGGAGATATCTTGGTTTCGGTCGGGTTTCAAGCTGAGATATGCATTTTCTACGATAATCTTGGTGAAACATCTGTCCGAAGTATGCCGAAACATCGAGAGCGCTCTTTTCGAGCTATTTAATGCGATAAACACGTTTTCTGGGGTTTTCACCACTCCACAGTTCGTTGGATATGCAGAACAGTAGATATATTGTTGTTCGTGGGGTTTCAAGCAGAGATATGCATTTTCTGCGATAATCTTGGTGAGACTTCTGTCAGAAGTATGCAGAATCATCGAGATCGATCGTTTCGAGCTATTTAATGCACGAAACACGTAGTCTGGTGTTTTCACCACTCCACAGTGCGTTTGACATGCAGAACCGGAGATATCTTGGTTTCGGTCGGGTTTCAAACTGAGATATGCATTTTCTACGATAATCCTGGTGAGACTTCTGTCAGAAGTGTGCAGAATCATCGAGAACGCTCGTTTCGAGCTACATAATGCGAGAAACACGTTATCTGGTGTTTTCACCACTCCACAGTGCGTTGGATATGCAGAACCGCAGATATTTTGGTTTTCGTCGGGTTTCAAGCTGAGATATGCATTTTCTACGATAAGCGTGGTGAAACATCTGTCCGAAGTATGCAGAAACGTCGAGAGCGCTCTTTTCGAGCTATTTAATGCGAGAAACAGGTTTTCTGGGGTTTTCACCACTCCACAGTTTGTTGGATATGCAGAACCGTAGATATCTTGGTTTTCGTGGGGTTTCAAGCTGAGATATGCATTTCCTGCGATAATCTTGGTGAGACTTCTGTCCGAAGTATGCTGAATCATCGAGATCGCTCTGTTCGAGCTAGTTAGTGCGAGAAACACGTTATCTGGTGTTTTCACCACTCCACAGTGCGTTTGATATGCAGTACCAGCGATATCTTGGTTTTCGTGGGGTTTCAAGCTCAGATATGCATTTTTTACGATAATCTTCTTGAGACTTCTGTCCGAAGTATGCAGAATCATCGAGATCGCTCTATTCGAGCTATTTAATGCGAGAAACACGTTCTCTGGTTGTTTTCACCACTCCACAGTGCGTTTGATATGCAGAACCGGCAACATCTTGATTTTCGTGAGGTTTCGAGCTGAGATATGCATTTTCTGCGATAATATTGGTGAGACTTCAGTCAGAAGTATGCAGAATCATCTAGATCGCTCTTTTCGAGCTACTTAATGCACGAAACACGTAGTCTGGTGTTTTCACCACTCCACAGTGCGTTTGACATGCAGAACCGGAGATATCTTGGTTTCGGTCGGGTTTCAAACTGAGATATGCATTTTCTACGATAATCCTGGTGAGACTTTTGTCAGAAGTGTGCAGAATCATCGAGAACGCTCGTTTCGAGCTACATAATGCGAGAAACACGTTATCTGGTGTTTTCACCACTCCACAGTGCGTTGGATATGCAGAACCGCAGATATTTTGCTTTTCGTCGGGTTTCAAGCTCAGATATGCATTTTCTTCGATAAGCTTGGCGAAACATCTGCCCGAAGTATGCTGAAACATCGAGATCGCTCTTTTCGAGCTAGTTAATGCGAGAAACACGTTATCTGGTGTTTTCACCACTCCACAGTTTGTTGGATATGCAGAAACGTAGATATCTTGGTTTTCGTGGGGTTTCAAGCTGAGATATGCAATTCCTGCGATAATCTTGGTGAGACTTCTGTCCGAGGTATGCTGAATCATCGAGATCGCGCTTTTCGAGCTATTTAATGCGAGAAACACGTTCTCTGGTTGTTTTTACCACTCCACAGTGCGTTTGACATGCAGAACCGGAGATATCTTGGGTTTCGTGGGGTTTCAAGCTGAGATATGCATTTTCTGCGATAATCTTGGTGGGTCTTTTGTCAGAAGTATGCAGAATCGTCTAAATCGCTCTTTTCGAGCTACTTAATGCACGAAACACGTTTTCTGGTGTTTTCACCACTCCACAGTACGTTTGTCACGCAGAACCGGAGATATCTTGGTTTCGGTCGGGTTTCAAGCTGAGATATGCATTTTCTACGATAATACTGGTGAGACTTCTGTCAGAAGTATGCAGAATCTTCGAGATCGCTCTTTTCGAGCTACTTAATGCTCGAAACACGTTTTCTGGTGTTTTCACCACTCCACGGTACGTTTGATGGGCAGAACCGGATATAACTCGGTTTTCGTCGGGTTTTAAGCTGAGATATGCATTTTCTACGATAATCTTGGTGAGACTTCTGTCAGAAGTATGCAGAATCTTCGAGAACGCTCTTTTCGAACTACTTAATGCGCGAAACACGTTTTCTGGTGTTTTCACCACTCCACGGTACGTTTGATGGGCAGAACCGGAGATAACTCGGTTTTCGTCGGGTTTCAAGCTGAGATATGCATTTTCTACGATAATCTTGGTGAGACATCTGTCAGAAGTATGCAGGATCTTCGAGAACGCTCTCTCCGAGCTATTTAATGCGAGAAACACGTTATCTGGTGTTTTCACCACTCCACAGTGCGTTTGATATGCAGTACCAGCGATATCTTGGTTTTCGTGGGGTTTCAAGCTCAGATATGCATTTTTTACGATAATCTTCTTGAGACTTCTGTCCGAAGTATGCAGAATCATCGAGATCGCTCTATTCGAGCTATTTAATGCGAGAAACACGTTCTCTGGTTGTTTTCACCACTCCACAGTGCGTTTGATATGCAGAACCGGCAACATCTTGATTTTCGTGAGGTTTCGAGCTGAGATATTGCATTTTCTGCGATAATATTGGTGAGACTTCAGTCAGAAGTATGCAGAATCATCTAGATCGCTCTTTTCGAGCTACTTAATGCACGAAACACGTAGTCTGGTGTTTTCACCACTCCACAGTGCGTTTGACATGCAGAACCGGAGATATCTTGGTTTCGGTCGGGTTTCAAACTGAGATATGCATTTTCTACGATAATCCTGGTGAGACTTCTGTCAGAAGTGTGCAGAATCATCGAGAACGCTCGTTTCGAGCTACATAATGCGAGAAACACGTTATCTGGTGTTTTCACCACTCCACAGTGCGTTGGATATGCAGAACCGCAGATATTTTGCTTTTCGTCGGGTTTCAAGCTCAGATATGCATTTTCTTCGATAAGCTTGGCGAAACATCTGCCCGAAGTATGCTGATACATCGAGATCGCTCTTTTCGAGCTAGTTAATGCGAGAAACACGTTATCTGGTGTTTTCACCACTCCACAGTTTGTTGGATATGCAGAAACGTAGATATCTTGGTTTTAGTGGGGTTTCAAGCTGAGATATGCAATTCCTGCGATAATCTTGGTGAGACTTCTGTCCGAGGTATGCTGAATCATCGAGATCGCTCTTTTCGAGCTATTTAATGCGAGAAACACGTTCTCTGGTTGTTTTTACCACTCCACAGTGCGTTTGACATGCAGAACCGGAGATATCTTGGTTTCGGTCGGGTTTCAAACTGAGATATGCATTTTCTACGATAATCCTGGTGAGACTTCTGTCAGAAGTGTGCAGAATCATCGAGATCGCTCTTTTCGAGCTATTTAATGCGAGAAACAAGTTATCTGGTGTTTTCACCACTCCGCAGTGCGTTTGATATGCAGAACCAGCGAAATCTTGGTTTTCGTGGGGTTTCAAGCTCAGATATGCATTTTCTGCGATAATCTTGGTGAGACTTCTGTCCGAAGTATGCAGAGTCATCGAGATCGCTCTTTTCGAGCTATTTAATGCGACAAACAAGTTATCTGGTGTTTTCACCACTCCGCAGTGCGTTTGATATGCAGAACCAGCGAAATCTTGGTTTTCGTGGGGTTTCAAGCTCAGATATGCATTTTCTGCGATAATCTTGGTGAGACTTCTGTCCGAAGTATGCTTAATCATCGAGATCGCTCTATTCGAGATATTTAATGCGAGAAACACGTTATCTGGTGTTTTCACCACTCCACAGTGCGTATGATATGCAGAACCGACGATATCTTGGTTTTCGTGGGGTTTCAAGCTCTGATATGCATTTTCTGCGATAATCTTGGTGAGACTTCTGTCCGAAGTATGCAGAGTAATCGAGATCGTACTTTTCGAGCTATTTAATGCGACAAACACGTTTTCTGGGGTTTTCACCACTCCACAGTTCGTTGGATATGCAGAACAGGAGATATCTTTGTTTTCGTGGGGTTTCTAGCAGAGATATGCATTTTCTGCGATAATCTTGGTGAGACTTCTGTCCGAAGTATGCAGAGTCATCGAGATCGCTCTTTTCGAGCTATTTAATGCGAGAAACAAGTTATCTGGTGTTTTCACCACTCCGCAGTGCGTTTGATATGCAGAATCAGCGATATCTTGGTTTTCGTGGGGTTTCAAGCTCAGATATGCATTTTCTGCGATAATCTTGGTGAGACTTCTGTCCGAAGTATGCAGAGTCATCGAGATCGTACTTTTCGAGCTATTTAATGCGACAAACACGTTTTCTGGGGTTTTCACCACTCCACAGTTCGTTAGATATGCAGAACAGGAGATATCTTGGTTTTCGTGGGGTTTCTAGCAGAGATATGCATTTTCTGCGATAATCTTGGTGAGACCTCTGTCCGAAGTATGCAGAAACATGGAGATCGCTCTTTTCGACCTATTGAATGCGAGAAACACGTTATCTGGTGTTTTCAACACTCCACAGTGCGTTTGATATGCAGAACCAGCGAAATCTTGGTTTTCGTTGGGTTTCAAGCTGAGATATGCATTTTTTACGATAATCATGGTGAGACTTCTGTCCGAAGTATGCAGAATCATCGAGATCGCACTTTTCCAGCTATTTAATGCGACAAACACGTTATCTGGTGTTTTCAGCACTCCACAGTGCGTTCGATATGCAGAACCAGCGATATCTGGGTTTTCGTGGGGTTTCAAGCTGAGATATGCATTTTTTACGATAATCTTGATGAGACTTCTGTCCGATGTATGCAGAAACATCGAGATCGCACTTTTCGAGCTATTTAATGCGACAAACACGTTATCTGGTGTTTTCAGCACTCCACAGTGCGTTTGATATGCAGAACCAGCGAAATCTTGGTTTTCGTGGGGTTTCAAGCTGAGATATGCATTTTTTTACGATAATCTTGGTGAGACTTCTGTCCGAAGTATGCTTAATCATCGAGATCGCTCGTTTCGAGCTATTTAATGCGAGAAACAAGTTATCTGGTGTTTTCACCACTCCACAGTGCGTTTGATATGCAGAAACAGCGATATCTTGGTTTTCGTGGGGTTTCAAGCTGAGATATGCATTTTTTACGATAATCATGGTGAGACTTCTGTCCGAAGTATGCAGAATCATCGAGATCGCACTTTTCAAGCTATTTAATGCGAGAAACAAGTTATCTGGTGTTTTCACCACTCCACAGTGCGTTTGATATGCAGAACCACCGATATCTTGGTTTACGTGGGGTTTCAAGCTCAGATATGCATTTTCTGCGATAATCTTGGTGAGACTTCAGTCCGAAGTATGCAGAATCATCGAGATCGTACTATTCGAGCTATTTAATGCGAAAAACACGTTATCTGGAGTTTTCACCACTCCACAGTGCGTTTGATATGCAGAACCAGCGAAATCTTGGTTTTCGTGGGGTTTCAAGCTGAGATATGCATTTTTTTACGATAATCTTGGTGAGACTTCTGTCCGAAGTATGCTTAATCATCGAGATCGCTCGTTTCCAGCTATTTAATGCGAGAAACAAGTTATCTGGTGTTTTCACTACTCCACAGTCCGTTTGATATGCAGAAACAGCGATATCTTGGTTTTCGTGGGGTTTCAAGCTGAGATATGCATTTTTTTACGATAATCTTGGTGAGACTTCTGTCCGAAGTATGCTTAATCATCGAGATCGCTCGTTTCGAGCTATTTAATGCGAGAAACAAGTTATCTGGTGTTTTCACCACTCCACAGTGCGTTTGATATGCAGAACCAGCGATATCTTGGTTTACGTGGGGTTTCAAGCTCAGATATGCATTTTCTGCGATAATCTTGGTGAGACTTCAGTCCGAAGTATGCAGAATCATCGAGATCGTACTATTCGAGCTATTTAATGCGAAAAACACGTTATCTGGTGTTTTCACCTCTCCACAGTGCGTTTGATATGCAGAACCAGCGAAATCTTGGTTTTCGTTGGGTTTCAAGCTGAGATATGCATTTTTTACGATAATGATGGTGAGACTTCTGTCCGAAGTATGCAGAATCATCGAGATCGCACTTTTCGAGCTATTTAATGCGACAAACACGTTATCTGGTGTTTTCACCACTCCGCAGTGCGTTTGATATGCAGATCCAGCGATATCTTGGTTTTCGTGGGGTTTCAAGCTCAGATATGCATTTTCTGCGATAATCTTGGTGAGACTTCTGTCCGAAGTATGCAGAGTCATCGAGATCGTACTTTTCGAGCTATTTAATGCGACAAACACGTTTTCTGGGGTTTTCACCACTCCACAGTTCGTTGGATATGCAGAACAGGAGATGTCTTGGTTTTCGTGGGGTTTCTAGCAGAGATATGCATTTTCTGCGATAATCTTGGTGAGACCTCTGTCCGAAGTATGCAGAAACATGGAGATCGCTCTTTTCGACCTATTGAATGCGAGAAACACGTTATCTGGTGTTTTCACCACTCCACAGTGCGTATGATATGCAGAACCGACGATATCTTGGTTTTCGTGGGGTTTCAAGCTCAGATATGCATTTTCTGCGATAATCTTGGTGAGACTTCTGTCCGAAGTATGCAGAGTCATCGAGATCGCTCTTTTCGAGCTATTTAATGCGAGAAACAAGTTATCTGGTATTTTCACCACTCCGCAGTGCGTTTGATATGCAGAACCAGCGATATCTTGGTTTTCGTGGGGTTTCAAGCTCAGATATGCATTTTCTGCGATAATCTTGGTGAGACTTCTGTCCGAAGTATGCAGAGTCATCGAGATCGTACTTTTCGAGCTATTCAATGCGAGAAACACGTTTTCTGGGGTCTTCACCACTCCACAGTTTGTATGATATGCAGAACCGACGATATCTTGGTTTTCGTGGGGTTTCAAGCTCAGATATGCATTTTCTGCGATAATCTTGGTGAGACTTCTGTCCGAAGTATGCAGAGTCATCGAGATCGCTCTTTTCGAGCTATTTAATGCGAGAAACAAGTTATCTGGTGTTTTCACCACTCCACAGTTCGTTGGATATGCAGAACAGGAGATATCTTGGTTTTCGTGGGGTTTCTAGCAGAGATATGCATTTTCTGCGATAATCATGGTGAGACTTCTGTCCGAAGTATGCAGAGTCATCGAGATCGTACTATTCGAGCTATTTAATGCGAAAAACACGTTATCTGGTGTTTTCACCACTCCACAGTGCGTATGATATGCAGAACCGACGATATCTTGGTTTTCGTGGGGTTTCAAGCTCAGATATGCATTTTCTGCGATAATCTTGGTGAGACTTCTGTCCGAAGTATGCAGAAACATCGAGATCGCTCTTTTCGACCTATTTAATGCGAGAAACACGTTATCGGGTGTTTTCACCACTCCACAGTGCGGTTGAAATGCAGAACCAGCGAAATCTTGGTTTTCGTGTGGTTTCAAGCTCAGATATGCATTTTCTGCGATAATCATGGTGAGACTACTGTCCGAAGTATGCAGAAGCATCGAGATCGCACTTTTCGAGCTATTTAATGCGAGAAACACGTTATCTGGTGTTTTCACCACTCCACAGTGCGTATGATATGCAGAACCGACGATATCTTGGTTTTTGTGGGGTTTCAAGCTCAGATATGCATTTTCTGCGATAATCTTGGTGAGACTTCTGTCCGAAGTATGCAGAGTCATCGAGATCGTACTTTTCGAGCTATTTAATGCGAGAAACACGTTTTCTGGGGATTTCACCACTCCACAGTTCGTTGGATATGCAGAACAGGAGATATCTTGGTTTTCGTGGGGTTTCTAGCAGAGATATGCATTTTCTGCGGTAATCTTGGTGAGACCTCTGTCCGAAGTATGCAGAAACATCGAGATCGCTCTTTTCGACCTATTTAATGCGAGAAACACGTTATCTGGTGTTTTCACCACTCCACAGTGCGTTTGATTAGCAGAACCAGCGAAATCTTGGTTTTCGTGGGGTTTCAAGCTGAGATATGCATTTTTTACGATAATCTTGGTGGGACTTCTGTCCGAAGTATGCTTAATCATCGAGACCGCTCTATTCGAGCTATTTAATGCGAGAAAAACCTTCTCTGGTGTTTTCACCACTCCACAGTGCGTTTGATATGCAGAACCAGCAATATCTTGGTTTTCGGGTGGTTTCAAGCTCAGATATGCATTTTCTGCGATAATCTTGGTGAGACTTCTGTCCGAAGTATGCAGAATCATCGAGATCGCACTTTTCGAGATATTTAATGCGAGAAACACGTTATCTGGTGTTTTCACCACTCCACAGTGCGTTTGATATGCAGAACCGGCGATATCTTGGTTTTTGTGGGGTTTCAAGCTGAGATATGCATTTTTTACGATAATCTTGGTGAGACTTCTGTCCGAAGTATGCTTAATCATCGAGACCGCTCTATTCGAGCTATTTAATGCGAGAAAAACCTTGTCTGGTGTTCTCACCACTCCACAGTGCGTTTGATATGCAGAACCAGCGATATCTTGGTTTTCGTGTGGTTTCAAGCTCAGATATGAATTCTCTGCGATAATCTTGGTGAGACTTCTGTCCGAAGTATGCAGAATCATCGAGATCGCACTTTTCGAGCTATTTAATGCGAGAAACACGTTTTCTGGGGATTTCACCACTCCACAGTTCGTTGGATATGCAGAACAGGAGATATCTTGGTTTTCGTGGGGTTTCTAGCAGAGATATGCATTTTCTGCGGTAATCTTGGTGAGACCTCTGTCCGAAGTATGCAGAAACATCGAGATCGCTCTTTTCGACCTATTTAATGCGAGAAACACGTTATCTGGTGTTTTCACCACTCCACAGTGCGTTTGTTTAGCAGAACCAGCGAAATCTTGGTTTTCGTGGGGTTTCAAGCTGAGATATGCATTTTTTACGATAATCTTGGTGGGACTTCTTTCCGAAGTATGCTTAATCATCGAGACCGCTCTATTCGAGCTATTTAATGCGAGAAAAACCTTCTCTGGTGTTTTCACCACTCCACAGTGCGTTTGATATGCAGAACCAGCAATATCTTGGTTTTCGGGTGGTTTCAAGCTCAGATATGCATTTTCTGCGATAATCTTGGTGAGACTTCTGTCCGAAGTATGCAGAATCATCGAGATCGCACTTTTCGAGATATTTAATGCGAGAAACACGTTATCTGGTGTTTTCACCACTCCACAGTGCGTTTGATATGCAGAACCGGCGATATCTTGGTTTTTGTGGGGTTTCAAGCTGAGATATGCATTTTTTACGATAATCTTGGTGAGACTTCTGTCCGAAGTATGCTTAATCATCGAGACCGCTCTATTCGAGCTATTTAATGCGAGAAAAACCTTGTCTGGTGTTTTCACCACTCCACAGTGCGTTTGATTAGCAGAACCAGCGAAATCTTGGTTTTCGTGGGGTTTCAAGCTGATATATGCATTTTTTACGATAATCTTGGTGGGACTTCTGTCCGAAGTATGCTTAATCATCGAGACCGCTCTATTCGAGCTATTTAATGCGAGAAAAACCTTCTCTGGTGTTTTCACCACTCCACAGTGCGTTTGATATGCAGAACCAGCAATATCTTGGTTTTCGGGTGGTTTCAAGCTCAGATATGCATTTTCTGCGATAATCTTGGTGAGACTTCTGTCCGAAGTATGCAGAATCATCGAGATCGCACTTTTCGAGATATTTAATGAGAGAAACACGTTATCTGGTGTTTTCACCACTCCACAGTGCGTTTGATATGCAGAACCGGCGATATCTTGGTTTTTGTGGGGTTTCAAGCTGAGATATGCATTTTTTACGATAATCTTGGTGAGACTTCTGTCCGAAGTATGCTTAATCATCGAGACCGCTCTATTCGAGCTATTTAATGCGAGAAAAACCTTGTCTGGTGTTTTCACCACTCCACAGTGCGTTTGATATGCAGAACCAGCGATATCTTGGTTTTCGTGTGGTTTCAAGCTCAGATATGAATTCTCTGCGATAATCTTGGTGAGACTTCTGTCCGAAGTATGCAGAATCATCGAGATCGCACTTTTCGAGCTATTTAATGCGAGAAACACGTTATCTGGTGTTTTCACCACTCCACAGTGCGTATGATATGCAGAACCGACGATATCTTGGTTTTCGTGCGGTTTCAAGCTCAGATATGCATTTTCTGCGATAATCTTGGTGAGACTTCTGTCCGAAGTATGCAGAGTCATCGAGATCGTACTTTTCGAGCTATTTAATGCGAGAAACACGTTATCTGGTGTTTTCACCACTCCACAGTGCGTATGATATGCAGAACCGACGATATCTTGGTTTTCGTGGGGTTTCAAGCTCAGATATGCATTTTCTGCGATAATCTTGGTGAGACTTCTGTCCGAAGTATGCAGAGTCATCGAGATCGTACTTTTCGAGCTATTTAATGCGAGAAACACGTTTTCTGGGGTTTTCACCACTCCACAGTTCGTTGGATATGCAGAACAGGAGATATCTTGGTTTTCGTGGGGTTTCTAGCAGAGGTATGCATTTTCTGCGATAATCTTGGTGAGACCTCGGTCCGAAGTATGCAGAAACATCGAGATCGCTCTTTTCGACCTATTTAATGCGAGAAACACGTAATCTGGTATTTTCACCACTCCACAGTGCGTTTGATATGCAGAACCAGCGAAATCTTGGTTTTCGTGGGGTTTCAAGCTGAGATATGCATTTTTTACGATCATCATGGTGAGACCTCTGTCCGAAGTATGCAGAAACATCGAGATCGCTCTTTTCGAAATTTTTAATGCGAGAAACACGTTATCGGGTGTTTTCACCACTCCACAGTGCGGTTGATATGCATAACCAGCGAAATCTTGGTTTTCGTGTGGCTTCAAGCTCAGATATGCATTTTCTGCGATAATCATGGTGAGACTTCTGTCCGAAGTATGCAGAATCATCGAGATCGCACTTTTCGAGCTATTTAATGCGAGAAACACGTTATCTGGTGTTTTCACCACTCCACAGTGCGTATGATATGCAGAACCGACGATATCTTGGTTTTCGCGGGGTTTCAAGCTCAGATATGCATTTTCTGCGATAATCTTGGTGAGACTTCTGTCCGAAGTATGCAGAGTCATCGAGATCGTACCTTTTCGAGCTATTTAATGCGAGAAACACGTTATCTGGTGTTTTCACCACTCCACTGTGCGTATGATATGCAGAACCGACGATATCTTGGGTTTCGTGGGGTTTCAAGCTCAGATATGCATTTTCTGCGATAATCATGGTGAGACTTCTGTCCGAAGTATGCAGAGTCATCGAGATCGTACTTTTCGAGCTATTTAATGCGACAAACACGTTTTCTGGGGTTTTCACCACTCCACAGTTCGTTGGATATGCAGAACAGGAGATATCTTGGTTTTCGTGGGGTTTCTAGCAGAGATATGCATTTTCTGCGATAATCATGGTGAGACCTCTGTCCGAAGTATGCAGAAACACGGAGAGCGCTCTTTTCGACCTATTGAATGCGAGAAACACGTTATCTGGTGTTTTCACCACTCCACAGTGCGTTTGATATGCAGAACCAGCGAAATCTTGGTTTTCGTTGGGTTTCAAGCTGAGATATGCATTTTCTGCGATAATCTTGGTGAGACTTCTGTCCGAAGTATGCAGAGTCATCGAGATCGCTCTTTTCGAGCTATTTAATGCGAGAAACAAGTTATCTGGTGTTTTCACCACTCCGCAGTGCGTTTGATATGCAGAACCAGCGATATCTTGGTTTTCGTGGGGTTTCAAGCTCAGATATGCATTTTCTGCGATAATCTTGGTGAGACTTCTGTCCGAAGTATGCAGAATCATCGAGATCGCACTTTTCGAGCTATTTAATGCGACAAACACGTTATCTGGTGTTTTCAGCACACCACAGTGCGTTTGATATGCAGAACAAGCGAAATCTTGGTTTTCGTGGGGTTTCAAGCTGAGATATGCATATATTACGATAATCATGGTGAGACTTCTGTCCGAAGTATGCAGAATCATCGAGATCGCCCTTTTCGAGCTATTTAATGCGAGAAACACGTTATCTGGTGTTTTCACCACTCCACAGTGCGTATGATATGCAGAACCGACGATATCTTGGTTTTCGTGGGGTTTCAAGCTCAGATATGCATTTTCTGCGATAATCTTGGTGAGACTTCTGTCCGAAGTATGCAGAGTCATCGAGATCGCTCTTTTCGAGCTATTTAATGCGAGAAACAAGTTATCTGGTGTTTTCACCACTCCGCAGTGCGTTTGATATGCAGAACCAGCGATATCTTGGTTTTCGTGGGGTTTCAAGCTCAGATATGCATTTTCTGCGATAATCTTGGTGAGACTTCTGTCCGAAGTATGCAGAGTCATCGAGATCGTACTTTTCGAGCTATTTAATGCGAGAAACACGTTTTCTGGGGTTTTCACCACTCCACAGTTCGTTGGATATGCAGAACAGGAGATATCTTGGTTTTCGTGGGGTTTCTAGCAGAGGTATGCATTTTCTGCGATAATCTTGGTGAGACCTCGGTCCGAAGTATGCAGAAACATCGAGATCGCTCTTTTCGACCTATTTAATGCGAGAAACACGTTATCTGGTATTTTCACCACTCCACAGTGCGTTTGATATGCAGAACCAGCGAAATCTTGGTTTTCGTGGGGTTTCAAGCTGAGATATGCATTTTTTACGATCATCATGGTGAGACCTCTGTCCGAAGTATGCAGAAACATCGAGATCGCTCTTTTCGAAATTTTTAATGCGAGAAACACGTTATCGGGTGTTTTCACCACTCCACAGTGCGGTTGATATGCATAACCAGCGAAATCTTGGTTTTCGTGTGGCTTCAAGCTCAGATATGCATTTTCTGCGATAATCATGGTGAGACTTCTGTCCGAAGTATGCAGAATCATCGAGATCGCACTTTTCGAGCTATTTAATGCGAGAAACACGTTATCTGGTGTTTTCACCACTCCACAGTGCGTATGATATGCAGAACCGACGATATCTTGGTTTTCGCGGGGTTTCAAGCTCAGATATGCATTTTCTGCGATAATCTTGGTGAGACTTCTGTCCGAAGTATGCAGAGTCATCGAGATCGTACCTTTTCGAGCTATTTAATGCGAGAAACACGTTATCTGGTGTTTTCACCACTCCACTGTGCGTATGATATGCAGAACCGACGATATCTTGGGTTTCGTGGGGTTTCAAGCTCAGATATGCATTTTCTGCGATAATCATGGTGAGACTTCTGTCCGTAGTATGCAGAGTCATCGAGATCGTACTTTTCGAGCTATTTAATGCGACAAACACGTTTTCTGGAGTTTTCACCACTCCACAGTTCGTTGGATATGCAGAACAGGAGATATCTTGGTTTTCGTGGGGTTTCTAGCAGAGATATGCATTTTCTGCGATAATCATGGTGAGACCTCTGTCCGAAGTATGCAGAAACATGGAGAGCGCTCTTTTCGACCTATTGAATGCGAGAAACACGTTATCTGGTGTTTTCACCACTCCACAGTGCGTTTGATATGCAGAACCAGCGAAATCTTGGTTTTCGTTGGGTTTCAAGCTGAGATATGCATTTTCTGCGATAATCTTGGTGAGACTTCTGTCCGAAGTATGCAGAGTCATCGAGATCGCTCTTTTCGAGCTATTTAATGCGAGAAACAAGTTATCTGGTGTTTTCACCACTCCGCAGTGCGTTTGATATGCAGAACCAGCGATATCTTGGTTTTCGTGGGGTTTCAAGCTCAGATATGCATTTTCTGCGATAATCTTGGTGAGACTTCTGTCCGAAGTATGCAGAATCATCGAGATCGCACTTTTCGAGCTATTTAATGCGACAAACACGTTATCTGGTGTTTTCAGCACACCACAGTGCGTTTGATATGCAGAACAAGCGAAATCTTGGTTTTCGTGGGGTTTCAAGCTGAGATATGCATATATTACGATAATCATGGTGAGACTTCTGTCCGAAGTATGCAGAATCATCGAGATCGCACTTTTCGAGCTATTTAATGCGAGAAACACGTTATCTGGTGTTTTCACCACTCCACAGTGCGTATGATATGCAGAACCGACGATATCTTGGTTTTCGTGGGGTTTCAAGCTCAGATATGCATTTTCTGCGATAATCTTGGTGAGACTTCTGTCCGAAGTATGCAGAGTCATCGAGATCGCTCTTTTCGAGCTATTTAATGCGAGAAACAAGTTATCTGGTGTTTTCACCACTCCGCAGTGCGTTTGATATGCAGAACCAGCGATATCTTGGTTTTCGTGGGGTTTCAAGCTCAGATATGCATTTTCTGCGATAATCTTGGTGAGACTTCTGTCCGAAGTATGCAGAGTCATCGAGATCGTACTTTTCGAGCTATTCAATGCGAGAAACACGTTTTCTGGGGTTTTCACCAATCCACAGTTCGTTGGATATGCAGAACAGGAGATAACTTGGTTTTCGTGGGGTTTCTAGCAGAGATATGCATTTTCTGCGATAATCTAGGTGAGACTTCAGTCCGAAGAATGCTTAATCATCGAGATCGCTCGTTTCGAGCTATTTAATGCGAGAAATAAGTTATCTGGTGTTTTCACCACTCCACAGTGCGTTTGATATGCAGAAACAGCGATATCTTGGTTTTCGTGGGGTTTCAAGCTGAGATATGCATTTTTTACGATAATCATGGTGAGACTTCTGTCCGAAGTATGCAGAATCATCGAGATCGCACTTTTCGAGCTATTTAATGCGACAAACACGTTATCTGGTGTTTTCAGCACTCCACAGTGCGTTCGATACGCAGAACCAGCGATATCTGGGTTTACGTGGGGTTTCAAGCTGAGATATGCATTTTTTACGATAATCTTGGTGAGACTTCTGTCCGAAGTATGCAGAATCATCGAGATCGCACTTTTCGAGCTATTTAATGCGACAAACACGTTATCTGGTGTTTTCAGCACTCCACAGTGCGTTTGATATGCAGAACCAGCGAAATCTTGGTTTTCGTGGGGTTTCAAGCTGAGATATGCATTTTTTTACGATAATCTTGGTGAGACTTCTGTCCGAAGTATGCTTAATCATCGAGATCGCTCGATTCGAGATATTTAATGCGAGAAACACGTTATCTTGTGTTTTCACCACTCCGCAGTGCGTTTGATATGCAGAACCAGCGATATCTTGGTTTTCGTGGGGTTTCAAGCTCAGATATGCATTTTCTGCGATAATCTTGGTGAGACTTCTGTCCGAAGTATGCAGAGTCATCGAGATCGCTCTATTCGAGATATTTAATGCGAGAAACACGTTATCTGGTGTTTTCACCACTCCGCAGTGCGTTTGATATGCAGAACCAGCGATATCTTGGTTTTCGTGGGGTTTCAAGCTCAGATATGCATTTTCTGCGATAATCTTGGTGAGACTTCTGTCCGAAGTATGCAGAGTCATCGAGAACGTACTTTCCTAGCTATTTAATGCGACAAACACGTTTTCTGGGGTTTTCACCACTCCACAGTTCGTTGGATATGCAGAACAGGAGATATCTTGGTTTTCGTGGGGTTTCTAGCAGAGATATGCATTTTCTGCGCTAATCTTGGTGAGACCTCTGTCCGAAGTAAGCAGAAACATGGAGATCGCTCTTTTCGACCTATTGAATGCGAGAAACACGTTATCTGGTGTTTTCAGCACTCCACAGTGCGTTTGATATGCAGAACCAGCGAAATCTTGGTTTTCGTGGGGTTTCAAGCTGAGATATGCATTTTTTACGATAATCTTGGTGAGACTTCTGTCCGAAGTATGCTTAATCATCGAGATCGCTCTATTCGAGCTATTTAATGCGAGAAACACGTTATCTGGTGTTTTCACCACTCCACAGTGCGTATGATATACAGAACCGACGATATCTTGGTTTTCGTGGGGTTTCAAGCTCAGATATGCATTTTCTGCGATAATCATGGTGAGACTTCTGTCCGAAGTATGCAGAGTCATCGAGATCGCTCTTTTCGAGCTATTTAATGCGAGAAACAAGTTATCTGGTGTTTTCACCACTCCGCAGTGCGTTTGATATGCAGAACCAGCGATATCTTGGTTTCCGTGGGGTTTCAAGCTCAGATATGCATTTTCTGCGATAATCTTGGTGAGACTTCTGTCCGAAGTATGCAGAGTCATCGAGATCGTACTTTTCGAGCTATTCAATGCGAGAAACACGTTTTCTGGGGTTTTCACCACTCTCACAGTTCGTTGGATATGCAGAACAGGAGATATCTTGGTTTTCGTGGGGTTTCTAGCAGAGATATGCATTTTCTGCGATAATCTAGGTGAGACTTCTGTCCGAAGTATGCTTAATCATCGAGATCGCTCGTTTCGAGCTATTTAATGCGAGAAACAAGTTATCTGGTGTTTTCACCACTCCACAGTGCGTTTGATATGCAGAAACAGCGATATCTTGGTTTTCGTGGGGTTTCAAGCTGAGATATGCATTTTTTACGATAATCATGGTGAGACTTCTGTCCGAAGTATGCAGAATCATCGAGATCGCACTTTTCGAGCTATTTAATGCGACAAACACGTTATCTGGTGTTTTCAGCACACCACAGTGCGTTTGATATGCAGAACCAGCGAAATCTTGGTTTTCGTGGGGTTTCAAGCTGAGATATGCATTTTTTACGATAATCTTGGTGAGACTTCTGTCCGAAGTATGCTTAATCATCGAGATCGCTCTATTCGAGCTATTTAATGCGAGAAACACGTTATCTGGTGTTTTCACCACTCCACAGTGCGTATGATATGCAGAACCGACGATATCTTGGTTTTCGTGGGGTTTCAAGCTCAGATATGCATTTTCTGCGATAATCTTGGTGAGACTTCTGTCCGAAGTATGCAGAGTCATCGAGATCGCTCTTTTCGAGCTATTTAATGCGAGAAACAAGTTATCTGGTGTTTTCACCACTCCGCAGTGCGTTTGATATGCAGAACCAGCGATATCTTGGTTTTCGTGGGGTTTCAAGCTCTGATATGCATTTTCTGCGATAATCTTGGTGAGACTTCTGTCCGAAGTATGCAGAGTCATCGAGATCGTACTTTTCGAGCTATTCAATGCGAGAAACACGTTTTCTGGGGTTTTCACCACTCCACAGTTCGTTGGATATGCAGAACAGGAGATATCTTGGTTTTCGTGGGGTTTCTAGCAGAGATATGCATTTTCTGCGATAATCTAGGTGAGACTTCAGTCCGAAGAATGCTTAATCATCGAGATCGCTCTATTCGAGATATTTAATGCGAGAAACACGTTATCTGGTGTTTTCACCACTCCGCAGTGCGTTTGATATGCAGCACCAGCGATATCTTGGTTTTCGTGGGGTTTCAAGCTCAGATATGCATTTTCTGCGATAATCTTGGTGAGACTTCTGTCCGAAGTATGCAGAGTCATCGAGATCGCTCTATTCGAGATATTTAATGCGAGAAACACGTTATCTGGTGTTTTCACCACTCCGCAGTGCGTTTGATATGCAGAACCAGCGATATCTTGATTTTCGTGGGGTTTCAAGCTCAGATATGCATTTTCTGCGATAATCTTGGTGAGACTTCTGTCCGAAGTATGCAGAGTCATCGAGAACGTACTTTCCGAGCTATTTAATGCGACAAACACGTTTTCTGGGGTTTTCACCACTCCACAGTCCGTTGGATATGCAGAACAGGAGATATCTTGGTTTTCGTGGGGTTTCTAGCAGAGATATGCATTTTCTGCGCTAATCTTGGTGAGACCTCTGTCCGAAGTATGCAGAAACATGGAGATCGCTCTTTTCGACCTATTGAATGCGAGAAACACGTTATCTGGTGTTTTCAGCACTCCACAGTGCGTTTGATATGCAGAACCAGCGAAATCTTGGTTTTCGTGGGGTTTCAAGCTGAGATATGCATTTTTTACGATAATCTTGGTGAGACTTCTGTCCGAAGTATGCTTAATCATCGAGATCGCTCTATTCGAGCTATTTAATGCGAGAAACACGTTATCTGGTGTTTTCACCACTCCACAGTGCGTATGATATACAGAACCGACGATATCTTGGTTTTCGTGGGGTTTCAAGCTCAGATATGCATTTTCTGCGATAATCATGGTGAGACTTCTGTCCGAAGTATGCAGAGTCATCGAGATCGCTCTTTTCGAGCTATTTAATGCGAGAAACAAGTTATCTGGTGTTTTCACCACTCCGCAGTGCGTTTGATATGCAGAACCAGCGATATCTTGGTTTCTGTGGGGTTTCAAGCTCAGATATGCATTTTCTGCGATAATCTTGGTGAGACTTCTGTCCGAAGTATGCAGAGTCATCGAGATCGTACTTTTCGAGCTATTCAATGCGAGAAACACGTTTTCTGGGGTTTTCACCACTCTCACAGTTCGTTGGATATGCAGAACAGGAGATATCTTGGTTTTCGTGGGGTTTCTAGCAGAGATATGCATTTTCTGCGATAATCTAGGTGAGACTTCTGTCCGAAGTATGCTTAATCATCGAGATCGCTCGTTTCGAGCTATTTAATGCGAGAAACAAGTTATCTGGTGTTTTCACCACTCCACAGTGCGTTTGATATGCAGAAACAGCGATATCTTGGTTTTCGTGGGGTTTCAAGCTGAGATATGCATTTATTACGATAATCATGGTGAGACTTCTGTCCGAAGTATGCAGAATCATCGAGATCGCACTTTTCGAGCTATTTAATGCGACAAACACGTTTTCTGGGGTTTTCACCACTCCACAGTTCGTTGGATATGCAGAACAGGAGATATTTTGGTTTTCGTGGGGTTTCTAGCAGAGATATGCATTTTCTGCGATAATCTAGGTGAGACTTCTGTCCGAAGTATGCTTAATCATCGAGATCGCTCGTTTCGAGCTATTTAATGCGAGAAACAAGTTATCTGGTGTTTTCACCACTCCACAGTGCGTTTGATATGCAGAAACAGCGATATCTTGGTTTTCGTGGGGTTTCAAGCTGAGATATGCATTTTTTACGATAATCATGGTGAGACTTCTGTCCGAAGTATGCTTAATCATCGAGATCGCTCGTTTCGAGCTATTTAATGCGAGAAACAAGTTATCTGGTGTTTTCACCACTCCACAGTGCGTTTGATATGCAGAAACAGCGATATCTTGGTTTTCGTGGGGTTTCAAGCTGAGATATGCATTTTTTACGATAATCATGGTGAGACTTCTGTCCGAAGTATGCAGAATCATCGAGATCGCTCTATTCGAGATATTTAATGCGAGAAACACGTTATCTGGTGTTTTCACCACTCCGCAGTGCGTTTGATATGCAGAACCAGCGATATCTTGGTTTTCGTGGAGTTTCAAGCTCAGATATGCATTTTCTGCGATAATCTTGGTGAGACTTCTGTCCGAAGTATGCAGAGTCATCGAGATCGCTCTATTCGAGATATTTAATGCGAGAAACACGTTATCTGGTGTTTTCACCACTCCGCAGTGCGTTTGATATGCAGAACCAGCGATATCTTGGTTTCTGTGGGGTTTCAAGCTCAGATATGCATTTTTTACGATAATCTTGGTGAGACTTCTGTCCGAAGTATGCAGAATCATCGAGATTGCTCTTTTCGAGCTATTTAATGCGAGAAACAAGTTATCTGGTGTTTTCACCACTCCGCAGTGCGTTTGATATGCAGAACCAGCGATATCTTGGTTTTCGTGGGGTTTCAAGCTCAGATATGCATTTTCTGCGATAATCTTGGTGAGACTTCTGTCCGATGTATGCAGAGTCATCGAGATCGTACTTTTCGAGCTATTCTATGCGAGAAAAACGTTTTCTGGGGTTTTCACCACTCCACAGTTCGTTGGATATGCAGAACAGGAGATATCTTGGTTTTCGTGGGGTTTCTAGCAGAGATATGCATTTTCTGCGATAATCTTGATAAGACTTCTGTCCGAAGTATGCAGAATCATCGAGATCGCACTTTTCGAGCTATTTAATGCGACAAACACGTTATCTGGTGTTTTCAGCACTCCACAGTGCGTTTGATATGCAGAACCAGCGATATCTGGGTTTTCGTGGGGTTTCAAGCTGAGATATGCATTTCTTACGATAATCTTTGTGAGACTTCTGTCCGAAGTATGTAGAATCATCGAGATCGCTCTTTTCAAGCTATTTAATGCGAGAAACACGTTTTCTGGGGTTTTCACCACTCCACATTGCGTTTGATATGCAGAACCAGCGAAATCTTGGTTTTCGTGGGGTTTCAAGCTGAGATATGCATTTTTTACGATAATCTTGGTGAGACTTCTGTCCGAAGTATGCTTAATCATCGAGATCGCTCTATTCGAGATATTTAATGCGAGAAACACGTTATCTGGTGTTTTCACCACTCCACAGTGCGTATGATTTGCAGAACCGACGATATCTTGGTTTTCGTGGGGTTTCAAGCTCAGATATGCATTTTCTGCGATAATCTTGGTGAGACTTCTGTCCGAAGTATGCAGAGACATCGAGATCGTACTTTTCGAGCTATTTAATGCGACAAACACGTTTTCTGGGGTTTTCACCACTCCACAGTTCGTTGGATATGCAGAACAGGAGATATCTTGGTTTTCGTGGGGTTTCTAGCAGAGATATGCATTTTTTACGATACTCATGGTGAGACTTCTGTCCGAAGTATGCAGAATCATCGAGATCGCACTTTTCGAGCTATTTAATGCGACAAACACGTTATCCGGTGTTTTCAGCACTCCACAGTGCGTTTGATATGCAGAACCAGCGATATCTGGGTTTTCGTGGGGTTTCAAGCTGAGATATGCATTTTTTACGATAATCTTGGTGAGACTTCTGTCCGAAGTATGCAGAATCATCGAGATCGCACTTTTCGATCTATTTAATGCGATAAACACGTTATGTGGTGTTTTCAGCACTCCTCAGTGCGTTTGATATGCAGAACCAGCGAAATCTTGGTTTTCGTGGGGTTTCAAGCTGAGTTATGAATTTTTTTACGATAATCTTGGTGAGACTTCTGTCCGAAGTATGCTTAATCATCGAGATCGCTCTATTCGAGATATTTAATGCGAGAAACACGTTATCTGGTGTTTTCACCACTCCACAGTGCGTATGATATGCAGAACCGACGATATCTTGGTTTTCGTGGGGTTTCAAGCTCAGATATGCATTTTCTGCGATAATCTTGGTGAGACTTCTGTCCGAAGTATGCAGAGTCATCGAGATCGTACTTTTCGAGCTATTTAATGCGACAAACACGTTTTCTGGGGTTTTCACCACTCCACAGTTCGTTGGATATGCAGAACAGGAGATATCTTGGTTTTCGTGGGGTTTCAAGCTGAGATATGCATTTTCTGCGATAATCTTGGTGAGACTTCTGTCCGAAGTATGCTGAATCATCTAGATCGCTCTTTTCGAGCTATTTAATGCGAGAAACACGTTATCTGGTGTTTTCAGCACTCCACAGTGCGTTTGATATGCAGAACCAGCGATATCCTGGTTTTCGTGGGGATTCAAGCTGAGATATGCATTTTCTGCGATAATCTTGGTGAGACTTCTGTCCGAAGTATGCTTAATCATCGAGATCGCTCGTTTCGTGCTATTGAATGCGAGAAACACGTTATCTGGTGTTTTCACCACTCCACAGTGCGTATGATATGCAGAACCGACGATATCTGGGTTTTCGTGGGGTTTCAAGCTCAGATATGCATTGCCTGCGATAATCTTGGTGAGACTTCTGTCCGAAGTGTGCCGAATCATCGAGATCGCTCTTTTCGAGCTATTTAATGCGAGAAACACGTTTTCGGGGGTTTTCACCACACCACAGTTCGTTGGATATGCAGAACAGGTGATATCTTGGTTTTCGAGGGGTTTCAAGCTGAGATATGCATTTTCTGCGATCAACTTTGAGAGACTCCTGTCCGAAGTATGCTGAATCATCGAGATCGCTCTTTTCGAGCTGGTTAATGCGAGAAAAACCATATCTGGTGTTTTCACCACTCCACAGAGCGTTGGATATGCAGAACCGGAGATATTTTGGTTTTCGTCGGGTTTCAAGCTGAGATATGCATTTTCAACGATAATCTTGGTGTTTCATCTATGAGAAGTATGCAGAAACATCGAGATCGCTCTTTTCGAGCTAGTTAAAGCGAGAAACACGTTTTCATGTGTTTTCAACATTCCACAGTGCGTTTGATATGCAGAACCGGCGATATCTTGATTTTCGTGGTGTTTCCAGCTGAGATATGCATTTTCTGCGATAATCTTGGTGAGACTTCTGTCCGAAGTATGCAGAGTCATCGAGATCGTACTTTTCGAGCTATTCAATGCGAGAAACACGTTTTCTCGGGTTTTCACCACTCCACAGTGCGTTTGATATGCAGAACCAGCGATATCTTGGTTTTCGTGGGGTTTCAAGCTCAGATATGCATTTTCTGCGATAATCTTGGTGAGACTTCTGTCCGATGTATGCAGAGTCATCGAGATCGTACTTTTCGAGCTATTCTATGCGAGAAAAACGTTTTCTGGGGTTTTCACCACTCCACAGTTCGTTGGATATGCAGAACAGGAGATATCTTGGTTTTCGTGGGGTTTCTAGCAGAGATATGCATTTTCTGCGATAATCTTGGTGAGACTTCTGTCCGAAGTATGCAGAATCATCGAGATCGCACTTCTCGAGCTATTTAATGCGACAAACACGTTATCTGGTGTTTTCAGCACTCCACAGTGCGTTTGATATGCAGAACCAGCGATATCTGGGTTTTCGTGGGGTTTCAAGCTGAGATATGCATTTCTTACGATAATCTTGGTGAGACTTCTGTCCGAAGTATGTAGAATCATCGAGATCGCTCTTTTCAAGCTATTTAATGCGAGAAACACGTTTTCTGGGGTTTTCACCACTCCACAGTGCGTTTGATATGCAGAACCAGCGAAATCTTGGTTTTCGTGGGGTTTCAAGCTGAGATATGCATTTTTTACGATAATCTTGGTGAGACTTCTGTCCGAAGTATGCTTAATCATCGAGATCGCTCTATTCGAGATATTTAATGCGAGAAACACGTTATCTGGTGTTTTCACCACTCCACAGTGCGTATGATTTGCAGAACCGACGATATCTTGGTTTTCGTGGGGTTTCAAGCTCTGATATGCATTTTCTGCGATAATCTTGGTGAGACTTCTGTCCGAAGTATGCAGAGTCATCGAGATCGTACTTTTCGAGCTATTTAATGCGACAAACACGTTTTCTGGGGTTTTCACCACTCCACAGTTCGTTGGATATGCAGAACAGGAGATATCTTAGTTTTCGTGGGGTTTCTAGCAGAGATATGCATTTTCTGCGATAATCTTGGTGAGACCTCTGTCCGAAGTATGCAGAAACATCGAGATCGCTCCTTTCGACCTATTTAATGCGAGAAACACGTTATCTGGTGTTATCACCACTCCACAGTGTGTTTGATATGCAGAACCAGCGAAATCTTGGTTTTCGTTGGGTTTGAAGCTGAGATATGCATTTTTTACGATAATCTTGGTGAGACTTCTGTCCGAAATATGCAGAATCATCGAGATCGCTCTTTTCGAGCTATTTAATGCGAGGAACACGTTATCTGGTGTTTTCACCACTCCACAGAGCGTTTGATATGCACTACCAGCGATATCTTGGTTTTCGTGGGGTTTCAAGCTGAGATATGCATTTTCTGCGATAATCTTGGTGAGACATCTGTCCGAAGTATGCTGAATCATCGAGATCGCTAGTTTCGAGCTATTTAATGCGCGAAACACGTTATCCGGTGTTTTCACCACTCCACAGTGCGTTGGATATGCAGAACCGGAGATATATTGGTTTTCGTCGGGTTTCAAGCTGAGATATGCATTTTCAACGATAATCTTGGTGTTTCATCTATGAGAAGTATGCAGAAACATCGAGATCGTTCTTTTCGAGCTAGTTAATGCGAGAAACACGTTTTCACGTGTTTTCAACATTCCACAGTGCGTTTGATATGCAGAACCGGCGATATCTTGATTTTCGTGGTGTTTCCAGCTGAGATATGCATTTTCTGCTATAATCTTGGTGAGTCTTCAGTCAGAAGTATGCAGATTCATCTAGAAGGTTCTTTTCGAGCTATTTAATGCGAAAAAACAAGTTTTCTAGTGTTTTGACCACTCCACAGAGCGTTTGATATGTAGAGCCGCCGATCACATGGTTTTCGTGGGGTTTCCAGCTGAAATATGTATTTTCTGCGATAATCTTGGTGAGACTTTTGTCCGAAGTATGCTTAATCATCGAGATCGCTCTGTTCGAGCTATTTAATGCGCGAAACACGTTATCTGGTGTTTTCACCACTCCACAGAGCGTTTGATATGCAGTACGAGCGATATCTTGGTTTTCGTGGGGTTTCAAGCTGAGATATGCATTTTTTACGATAATCTTGGTGAAGCTTCTGTCCGAAGTATGCAGAATCATCGAGATCGCTCGTTTCGAGCGATTTAATGCGAGAAACACGTTATCTGGTGTTTTCACCACTCCACAGTGCGTTGGATATGCTGAACCGGCGATATCTTGGTTTTCGTGGGGTTTCCAGTTGAAATATGTATTTTCTGCGATAATCTTGGTGAGACTTTTGTCCGAAGTATGCTTAATCATCGAGATCGCTCTATTCGAGCTATTTAATGCGCGAAACACGTTATCTGGTGTTTTCAGCACTCCACAGTGCGTTTGATATGCAGAACCAGCGATATCCTGGTTTTCGTGGGGATTCAAGCTGAGATATGCATTTTCTGCGATAATCTTGGTGAGACATCTGTCCGAAGTATGCTTAATCATCGAGATCGCTCGTTTCGTGCTATTGAATGCGAGAAACACGTTATCTGGTGTTTTCATCACTCCACAGTGCGTATGATATGCAGAACCGACGATATCTTGGTTTTCGGGGGGTTTCAAGCTCAGATATGCATTGTCTGCGATAATCTTGGTGAGACTTCTGTCAGAAGTATGCACAATCATCGAGATCGCTCTTTTCGAGCTATTTAAAGCGAGAAACACGTTATCTGGTGTATTGACCACTCCACTGTGCGTTTGATATGCAAAACCGGCGATATCTTGGTTTTCGTCGGGTTTCAAGCTGAGATATGCATTTTTTACGATAATCTTGGTGAGACTTCTGTCCGATGTATGCAGAATCATCGAGATCGCTCTTTTCGAGCTATTTAATGCGATAAACACGTTATCTGGTGTTTTCACCACTCCACAGAGCGTTTGATATGCAGTACCAGCGATATCTTGGTTTTCGTGGGGTTTCAAGCTGAGATATGCATTTTTTACGATAATCTTGGTGAGACTACTGTCCGAAGTATGCTTAATCATCGAGATCGCTCTTTTCGAGCTGGTTAATGCGAGATAAACCATATCTGGTGTTTTCACCACTCCACAGTGCGTTTGATATGCAGATCCAGCGATATCTTGGCTTTCGTGGGTTTTTAAGCTGAGATATGCATTTTCTACGATAATCTTGTTGAGACTTCTGTCCGAAGTATGCAGAATCATCGAGATCGCTCTTTTCGAGCTATTTAATGCGAGAAACACGTTATCTGGTGTTTTCACCACTCCACAGAGCGTTTGATATGCAGTACCAGCGATATCTTGGTTTTCGTGGGGTTTCAAGCTGAGATATGCATTTTTTACGATAATCTTGGTGAGACTTCTGTCCGAAGTATGCAGAATCATCGAGATCGCTCTTTTCGAGCTATTTAATGCGAGAAACACGTTATCTGGTGTTTTCACCACTCCACAGAGCGTTTGATATGCACTACCAGCGATATCTTGGTTTTCGTGGGGTTTCAAGCTGAGATATGCATTTTCTGCGATAATCTTGGTGAGACTTCTGTCCGAAGAATGCTGAATCATCTAGATCGCTCTTTTCGAGCTATTTAATGCGAGAAACACGTTATCTGGTGTTTTCACCACTCCACAGTGCGTTTGATATGCAGAACCAGCGATATCTTGGTTTTCGTGTGGTTTCAGGCTGAGATATGCATTTTTTACGATAATCTTGGTGAAACTTCTGTCCGAAGTATGCAGAATCATCGAGATCGCTCGTTTCGAGCTATTTAATGCGAGAAACACGTTATCTGGTGTTTTCACCACTCCACAGTGCGTTGGATATGCAGAACCAGCGATATCTTGGTTTTCGTGTGGTTTCAAGCTGAGATATGCATTTTTTACGATAATCTTGGTGAAACTTCTGTCCGAAGTATGCAGAATCATCGAGATCGCTCGTTTCGAGCTATTTAATGCGCGAAACACGTTATCCGGTGTTTTCACCACTCCACAGTGCGTTGGATATGCAGAACCGGAGATATATTGGTTTTCGTCGGGTTTCAAGCTGAGATATGCATTTTCAACGATAATCTTGGTGTTTCATCTATGAGAAGTATGCAGAAACATCGAGATCGTTCTTTTCGAGCTAGTTAATGCGAGAAACACGTTTTCACGTGTTTTCAACATTCCACAGTGCGTTTCATATGCAGAACCGTCGATATCTTGATTTTCGTGGTGTTTCCAGCTGAGATATGCATTTTCTGCGATAACCTTGGTGAGTCTTCAGTCAGAAGTATGCAGAATCATCTAGAACGTTCTTTTCGAGCTATTTAATGCGAAAAAACAAGTTTTCTAGTGTTTTGACCACTCCACAGAGCGTTTGATATGTAGAGCCGCCGATCACATGGTTTTCGTGGGGTTTCCAGCTGAAATATGTATTTTCTGCGATAATCTTGGTGAGACTTTTGTCCGAAGTATGCTTATTCATCGAGATCGCTCTGTTCGAGCTATTTAATTCGCGAAACACGTTATCTGGTGTTTTCAGCACTCCACAGTGCGTTTGATATGCAGAACCAGCGATATCCTGGTTTTCGTGGGGATTCAAGCTGAGATATGCATTTTCTGCGATAATCTTGGTGAGACTTCTGTCCGAAGTATGCTTAATCATCGAGATCGCTCGTTTCGTGCTATTGAATGCGTGAAACACGTTATCTGGTGTTTTCACCACTCCACAGTGCGTATGATATGCAGAACCGACGATATCTGGGTTTTCGTGGGGTTTCAAGCTCAGATATGCATTTTCTGCGATCAACTTTGAGAGACTCCTGTCCGAAGTATGCTGAATCATCGAGATCGCTCTTTTCGAGCTGGTTAATGCGAGAAAAACCATATCTGGTGTTTTCACCACTCCACAGAGCGTTGGATATGCAGAACCGGAGATATTTTGGTTTTCGTCGGGTTTCAAGCTGAGATATGCATTTTCAACGATAATCTTGGTGTTTCATCTATGAGAAGTATGCAGAAACATCGAGATCGCTCTTTTCGAGCTAGTTAAAGCGAGAAACACGTTTTCATGTGTTTTCAACATTCCACAGTGCGTTTGATATGCAGAACCGGCGATATCTTGATTTTCGTGGTGTTTCCAGCTGAGATATGCATTTTCTGCGATAATCTTGGTGAGTCTTCAGTCAGAAGTATGCAGAATCATCTAGAACTTTCTTTTCGAGCTATTTAATGCGAAAAAACAAGTTTTCTAGTGTTTTGACCACTCCACAGAGCGTTTGATATGTAGAACCGCCGATCACATGGTTTTCGTGGGGTTTCCAGCTGAAATATGTATTTTCTGCGATAATCTTGGTGAGACTTTTGTCCGAAGTATGCTTAAACATCGAGATCGCTCTGTTCGAGCTATTTAATGCGCGAAACACGTTATCTGGTGTTTTCAGCACTCCACAGTGCGTTTGATATGCAGAACCAGCGATATCCTGGTTTTCGTGGGGATTCAAGCTGAGATATGCATTTTCTGCGATAATCTTGGTGAGACTTCTGTCCGAAGTATGCTTAATCATCGAGATCGCTCGTTTCGTGCTATTGAATGCGAGAAACACGTTATCTGGTGTTTTCACCACTCCACAGTGCGTATGATATGCAGAACCGACGATATCTTGGTTTTCGTGGGGTTTCATGCTCAGATATGCATTGTCTGCGATAATCTTGGTGAGACTTCTGTCCGAAGTGTGCCGATTCATCGCGATCGCTCTTTTCGAGCTATTTAATGCGAGAAACACGTTTTCGGGGGTTTTCACCACACCACAGTTCGTTGGATATGCAGAACAGGTGATATCTTGGTTTTCGAGGGGTTTCAAGCTGAGATATGCATTTTCTGCGATAAACTTCGAGAGACTCCTGTCCGAAGTATGCTGAATCATCGAGATCGCTCTTTTCGAGCTGGTTAATGCGAGAAAAACCATATCTGGTGTTTTCACCACTCCACAGAGCGTTTGATATGCAGAAACAGCGATATCTTGGCTTTCGTGGGGTTTTAAGCTGAGATATGCATTTTTTACGATAATCTTGGTGAGACTTCTGTCCGATGTATGCAGAATCATCGAGATCGCTCTTTTCGAGCTATTTAATGCGAGAAACACGTTATCTGGTGTTTTCACCACTCCACAGAGCGTTTGATATGTAGTACCAGCGATATCTTGGTTTTCGTGGGGTTTCAAGCTGAGATATGCATTTTTTACGATAATCTTGGTGACACTTCTGTCCGAAGCATGCTTAATCATCGAGATCGCTCGTTTCGTGCTATTGAATGCGAGAAACACGTTATCTGGTGTTTTCACCACTCCACAGTGCGTATGATATGCAGAACCGACGATATCTTGGTTTTCGTGGTGATTCAAGCTCAGATATGCATAGTCTGCGATAATCTTGGTGAGGCTTCTGTCCGAAGTGTGCCGAATCATCGAGATCGCTCTTTTCGAGCTATTTAATGCGAGAAACACGTTTTCGGGGGTTTTCACCACACCACAGTTCGTTGGATATGCAGAACAGGTGATATCTTGGTTTTCGAGGGGTTTCAAGCTGAGATATGCATTTTCTGCGATAAACTTGGAGAGACTTCTGTCCGAAGTATGCTGAATCATCGAGATCGCTCTTTTCGAGCTGGTTAACGCGAGAAAAACCATATCTGGTGTTTTCACCACTCCACAGTGCGTTTGATGTGCAGAACCAGCGATATCTTGGCTTTCGTGGGGTTTTAAGCTGAGATATGCATTTTTTACGATAATCTTGGTGAGACTTCTGTCCGAAGTATGCAGAATCATCTAGATCGCTCTTTTCGAGCTATTTAATGCGAGAAACACGTTATCTGGTGTTTTCACCACTCCACAGAGCGTTTGATATGCAGTACCAGCGATATCTTGGTTTTCGTGGGGTTTCAAGCTGAGATATGCATTTTTTACGATAATCTTGGTGAGACTTCTGTCCGAAGTATGCAGAATCATCGAGATCGCTCTTTTCTAGCTATTTAATGCGAGAAACACGTTATCTGGTGTTTTCACCACTCCACAGAGCGTTTGATATGCAGTACCAGCGATATCTTGGTTTTCGTGGGGTTTCAAGCTGAGATATGCATTTTCTGCGATAATCTTGGTGAGACTTCTGTCCGAAGTATGCAGAATCATCGATATCGCTCGTTTCGAGCTATTTAATGCGAGAAACACGTTTTCTGGGGTTTTCACCACTCCACAGTTCGTTGGATATGCAGAACAGGAGATATCTTGGTTTTCGTGGGGTTTTCTTGCAGAGATATGCATTTTCTGCGATAATCATGGTGAGACTTCTGTTAGAAGTATGCAGAATCATCGAGATCGCACTTTTCGAGCTATTTAATGCGAGAAACACGTTATCTGGTGTTTTCACCACTCCACAGTGCGTTATATATGCAGAACCGGAGATATTTTGGTTTTCGTCGGGTTTCAAGCTGAGATATGCATTTTCTACGGTAAGCTTGGTGAGACATCTGTCCGAAGTATGCGGAATCTTCGAGATCGCTCTTTTCGAGCTATTTAATGCGAGAAACACGTTTTCTGGGGTTTCACCACTCCACAGAGCGTTTGATATGCAGAACCTGCGATATCTTGGTTTTCGTGGGGTTTCAAGCTGAGATATGCATGGTCTGCGATAACCTGTGTGAGACTTCTGCCCGAAGTATGCTGAATCATCTAGATCGCTCTTTTCGAGCTATTTAATGCGAGAAACACGTTATCTGGTGTTTTCACCACTACACAGTGCGTTTGATATGCAGAACCAGCGATATCTTGGTTTTCGTGGGGTTTCAAGCTGAGATATGCATTTTTTACGATAATCTTGGTGAAACTTCTGTCCGAAGTATGCAGAATCATCGAGATCGCTCGTTTCAAGCTATTTAATGCGAGAAACACGTTATCTGGTGTTTTCACCACTCCACAGTGCGTATGATATGCAGAACCGACGATATCTTGGTTTTCGTGGGGTTTCATGCTCAGATATGCATTGTCTGCGATAATCTTGGTGAGACTTCTGTCCGAAGTGTGCCGATTCATCGCGATCGCTCTTTTCGAGCTATTTAATGCGAGAAACACGTTTTCGGGGGTTTTCACCACACCACAGTTCGTTGGATATGCAGAACAGGTGATATCTTGGTTTTCGAGGGGTTTCAAGCTGAGATATGCATTTTCTGCGATAAACTTCGAGAGACATCTGTCCGAAGTATGCAGAATCATCTAGATCGCTCTTTTCGAGCTATTTAATGCGAGAAACACGTTATCTGGTGTTTTCACCACTCCACAGAGCGTTTGATATGCAGTACCAGCGATATCTTGGTTTTCGTGGGGTTTCAAGCTGAGATATGCATTTTTTACGATAATCTTGGTGAGACTTCTGTCCGAAGTATGCAGAATCATCGAGATCGCTCTTTTCTAGCTATTTAATGCGAGAAACACGTTATCTGGTGTTTTCACCACTCCACAGAGCGTTTGATATGCAGTACCAGCGATATCTTGGTTTTCGTGGGGTTTCAAGCTGAGATATGCATGGTCTGCGATAACCTGTGTGAGACTTCTGCCCGAAGTATGCTGAATCATCTAGATCGCTCTTTTCGAGCTATTTAATGCGAGAAACACGTTATCTGGTGTTTTCACCACTACACAGTGCGTTTGATATGCAGAACCAGCGATATCTTGGTTTTCGTGGGGTTTCAAGCTGAGATATGCATTTTTTACGATAATCTTGGTGAAACTTCTGTCCGAAGTATGCAGAATCATCGAGATCGCTCGTTTCGAGCTATTTAATGCGAGAAACACGTTATCTGGTGTTTTCACCACTACACAGTGCGTTGGATATGCAGAACCGGAGATATTTTGGTTTTCGTCGGGTTTCAAGCTGAGATATGCATTTTCTACGGTAAGCTTGGTGAAACTTCTGTCCGAAGTATGCAGAAACATCAAGAGCGCTCTTCTCGAGCTATTTAATGCGAGAAACACGTTTTCTGGGGTTTTCACCACACCACAGTTCGTTGGATATGCAGACCAGGTGATATCTTTGTTTTCGGGGGGTTTCAAGCTGAGATATGCATTTTCTGCGATGAACTTGGTGAGACTTCTGTCCGAAGTATGCAGAATCATCGAGATCGCTCTTTTGGAGCTATTTAATGCGAGAAACACGTTATCTGGTGTTTTCACCACTCCACAGTGCGTTTGATATGCAGTACCAGCGATATCTTGGTTTTCGTGGTGTTTCAAGCTGAGATATGCATTTTTTACGATAATCTTGGTGAGACTTCTGTCGAAGTATGCAGAATCATCGAGATCGCTCTATTCGAGCTATTTAATGCGACAAACACGTTATCTGGTGTTTTCACCACTCCACAGTGCGTATGATATGCAGAACCAGCGATATCTTGGCTTTCGTGGGGTTTCAAGCTGAGATATGCATTTTCTGCGATAAGCTTGGTGAGACGTTTGTCCGAAGTATGCAGAAGCATCGAGAGCGCTCTTTTCGACCTATTTAATGCGAGAAACACGTTTTCTGGGGTTTTCACCACTCCACAGTTCTTTGGATATGCAGAACAGGAGATATCTTGGTTTGCGTGGGGTTTCAAGCAGAGATATGCATTTTCTGCGATAATCTCGGTGAGACTTCTGTTAGATGTATGCAGAATCATCGAGATCGCTCTTTTCGATCTATTTAATGCGAGAAACACGTTATCTGGTGTTTTCACCAATCCACAGTGCGTATGATATGCAGAACCGGCGATATCATGGTTTTCGTGGGTTTTTGAAGCTGACATATGTATTTTTTACGATAATATTGGTGAGACTTCAGTTAGAAGTATGCAGAATCATCGAGATCGCACTATTCGAGCTATTTAATGCGAGAAACACGTTATCTGGTGTTTTCATCACTCCACAGGGCGTCTGATATGCAGAACCGGCGATATCTTGGTTTTCGTGGGGTTTCCATCTGAGATATGCATTTCCTGCGATAATCTTGGTGAGACTTCAGTCAGAAGTATGCAGAATCATCTAGATCGCTCGTTTCGAGCTATTTAATGCGAAAAAACAAGTTTTCTGGTGTTTTGACCACTCCACAGTACGTTTGACATGCAGAAACGGAGATACCTTGGTTTCGGTCGGGTTTCAAGCTGAGATATGCATTTTCTGCGATAATATTGGTGAGACTTCAGTTAGAAGTATGCAGAATCATCGAGATCGCTCTATTCGAGCTATTTAATGCGAGAAACACGTTATCTGGTGTTTTGATCACTCCACAGGGCGTTTGATATGCAGAACCGGCGATATCTTGGTTTTCGTGGGGTTTCCATCTGAGATATGCATTTCCTGCGATAATCTTGGTGAGACTTCAGTCAGAAGTATGCAGAATCATCTAGATCGCTCGTTTCGAGCTATTTAATGCGAAAAAACAAGTTTTCTGGTGTTCTGACCACTCCACAGTACGTTTGACATGCAGAATCGGAGATACCTTGGTTTCGGTCGGGTTTCAAGCTGAGATATGCATTTTCTGCGATAAAATTGGTGAGACTTCAGTTAGAAGTATGCAGAATCATCCATATCGCTCTTTTCGAGCTATTTAATGCGAGAAACACGTTATCTGGTGTTTTCACCACTCCACAGTGCGTTTGATATGCAGTACCAGCGATATCTTGGTTTTCGTGGGGATTCAAGCTGAGATATGAATTTTTTAGGATAATCTTGGTGAGACTTCTGTCCGAAGTATGCGGAATCATCGAGATCGCTCTTTTCGAGCTATTTAATGCGAGAAACACGTTTTCTGGTGTTTTCACCACCCCACAGTGCGTTTGATATGCAGAACCGGCGACATCTTTTTTTTCGACGGGTTTCAAGCTGAGATATGCATTTTCTGCGATAATATTGGTGAGACTTCAGTCAGAAGTATGCAGAATCATCGAGATCGCACTTTTCGAGCTATTTAATGCGACAAACACGTTATCTGGTGTTTTCAGCACTCCACAGTGCGTTTGATATGCAGAACCAGCGATATCTTGGTTTTCGTGGGGTTTCAAGCTCAGATATGCATTTTCTGCGATAATCTTGGTGAGACTTCTGTCCGATGTATGCAGAGTCATCGAGATCGTACTTTTCGAGCTATTCTATGCGAGAAAAACGTTTTCTGGGGTTTTCACCACTCCACAGTTCGTTGGATATGCAGAACAGGAGATATCTTGGTTTTCGTGGGGTTTCTAGCAGAGATATGCATTTTCTGCGATAATCTTGGTGAGACTTCTGTCCGAAGTATGCAGAATCATCGAGATCGCACTTCTCGAGCTATTTAATGCGACAAACACGTTATCTGGTGTTTTCAGCACTCCACAGTGCGTTTGATATGCAGAACCAGCGATATCTGGGTTTTCGTGGGGTTTCAAGCTGAGATATGCATTTCTTACGATAATCTTGGTGAGACTTCTGTCCGAAGTATGTAGAATCATCGAGATCGCTCTTTTCAAGCTATTTAATGCGAGAAACACGTTTTCTGGGGTTTTCACCACTCCACAGTGCGTTTGATATGCAGAACCAGCGAAATCTTGGTTTTCGTGGGGTTTCAAGCTGAGATATGCATTTTTTACGATAATCTTGGTGAGACTTCTGTCCGAAGTATGCTTAATCATCGAGATCGCTCTATTCGAGATATTTAATGCGAGAAACACGTTATCTGGTGTTTTCACCACTCCACAGTGCGTATGATTTGCAGAACCGACGATATCTTGGTTTTCGTGGGGTTTCAAGCTCAGATATGCATTTTCTGCGATAATCTTGGTGAGACTTCTGTCCGAAGTATGCAGAGTCATCGAGATCGTACTTTTCGAGCTATTTAATGCGACAAACACGTTTTCTGGGGTTTTCACCACTCCACAGTTCGTTGGATATGCAGAACAGGAGATATCTTGGTTTTCGTGGGGTTTCTAGCAGAGATATGCATTTTCTGCGATAATCTTGGTGAGACCTCTGTCCGAAGTATGCAGAAACATCGAGATCGCTCCTTTCGACCTATTTAATGCGAGAAACACGTTATCTGGTGTTATCACCACTCCACAGTGCGTTTGATATGCAGAACCAGCGAAATCTTGGTTTTCGTTGGGTTTGAAGCTGAGATATGCATTTTTTACGATAATCTTGGTGAGACTTCTGTCCGAAATATGCAGAATCATCGAGATCGCTCTTTTCGAGCTATTTAATGCGAGGAACATGTTATCTGGTGTTTTCACCACTCCACAGAGCGTTTGATATGCACTACCAGCGATATCTTGGTTTTCGTGGGGTTTCAAGCTGAGATATGCATTTTCTGCGATAATCTTGGTGAGACATCTGTCCGAAGTATGCTGAATCATCGAGATCGCTAGTTTCGAGCTATTTAATGCGCGAAACACGTTATCCGGTGTTTTCACCACTCCACAGTGCGTTGGATATGCAGAACCGGAGATATATTGGTTTTCGTCGGGTTTCAAGCTGAGATATGCATTTTCAACGATAATCTTGGTGTTTCATCTATGAGAAGTATGCAGAAACATCGAGATCGTTCTTTTCGAGCTAGTTAATGCGAGAAACACGTTTTCACGTGTTTTCAACATTCCACAGTGCGTTTGATATGCAGAACCGGCGATATCTTGATTTTGGTGGTGTTTCCAGCTGAGATATGCATTTTCTGCTATAATCTTGGTGAGTCTTCAGTCAGAAGTATGCAGAATCATCTAGAAGGTTCTTTTCGAGCTATTTAATGCGAAAAAACAAGTTTTCTAGTGTTTTGACCACTCCACAGAGCGTTTGATATGTAGAGCCGCCGATCACATGGTTTTCGTGGGGTTTCCAGCTGAAATATGTATTTTCTGCGATAATCTTGGTGAGACTTTTGTCCGAAGTATGCTTAATCATCGAGATCGCTCTGTTCGAGCTATTTAATGCGCGAAACACGTTATCTGGTGTTTTCACCACTCCACAGAGCGTTTGATATGCAGTACGAGCGATATCTTGGTTTTCGTGGGGTTTCAAGCTGAGATATGCATTTTTTACGATAATCTTGGTGAAGCTTCTGTCCGAAGTATGCAGAATCATCGAGATCGCTCGTTTCGAGCGATTTAATGCGAGAAACACGTTATCTGGTGTTTTCACCACTCCACAGTGCGTTGGATATGCAGAACCGGCGATATCTTGGTTTTCGTGGGGTTTCCAGCTGAAATATGTATTTTCTGCGATAATCTTGGTGAGACTTTTGTCCGAAGTATGCTTAATCATCGAGATCGCTCTATTCGAGCTATTTAATGCGCGAAACACGTTATCTGGTGTTTTCAGCACTCCACAGTGCGTTTGATATGCAGAACCAGCGATATCCTGGTTTTCGTGGGGATTCAAGCTGAGATATGCATTTTCTGCGATAATCTTGGTGAGACTTCTGTCCGAAGTATGCTTAATCATCGAGATCGCTCGTTTCGTGCTATTGAATGCGAGAATCACGTTATCTGGTGTTTTCATCACTCCACAGTGCGTATGATATGCAGAACCGACGATATCTTGGTTTTCGGGGGGTTTCAAGCTCAGATATGCATTGTCTGCGATAATCTTGGTGAGACTTCTGTCAGAAGTATGCACAATCATCGAGATCGCTCTTTTCGAGCTATTTAAAGCGAGAAACACGTTATCTGGTGTATTGACCACTCCACTGTGCGTTTGATATGCAAAACCGGCGATATCTTGGTTTTCGTCGGGTTTCAAGCTGAGATATGCATTTTTTACGATAATCTTGGTGAGACTACTGTCCGAAGTATGCTTAATCATCGAGATCGCTCTTTTCGAGCTGGTTAATGCGAGATAAACCATATCTGGTGTTTTCACCACTCCACAGTGCGTTTGATATGCAGATCCAGCGATATCTTGGCTTTCGTGGGTTTTTAAGCTGAGATATGCATTTTCTACGATAATCTTGTTGAGACTTCTGTCCGAAGTATGCAGAATCATCGAGATCGCTCTTTTCGAGCTATTTAATGCGAGAAACACGTTATCTGGTGTTTTCACCACTCCACAGAGCGTTTGATATGCAGTACCAGCGATATCTTGGTTTTCGTGGGGTTTCAACCTGAGATATGCATTTTTTACGATAATCTTGGTGAGACTTCTGTCCGAAGTATGCAGAATCATCGAGATCGCTCTTTTCGAGCTATTTAATGCGAGAAACACGTTATCTGGTGTTTTCAGCACTCCACAGTGCGTTGGATATGCAGAACCGGAGATATATTGGTTTTCGTCGGGTTTCAAGCCGAGATATGCATTTTCAACGATAATCTTGGTGTTTCATCTATGAGAAGTATGCAGAAACATCGAGATCGTTCTTTTCGAGCTAGTTAATGCGAGAAACACGTTTTCACGTGTTTTCAACATTCCACAGTGCGTTTCATATGCAGAACCGTCGATATCTTGATTTTCGTGGTGTTTCCAGCTGAGATATGCATTTTCTGCGATAACCTTGGTGAGTCTTCAGTCAGATGTATGCAGAATCATCTAGAACGTTCTTTTCGAGCTATTTAATGCGAAAAAACAAGTTTTCTAGTGTTTTGACCACTCCACAGAGCGTTTGATATGTAGAGCCGCCGATCACATGGTTTTCGTGGGGATTCCAGCTGAAATATGTATTTTCTGCGATAATCTTGGTGAGACTTTTGTCCGAAGTATGCTTAATCATCGAGATCGCTCTGTTCGAGCTATTTAATTCGCGAAACACGTTATCTGGTGTTTTCAGCACTCCACAGTGCGTTTGATATGCAGAACCAGCGATATCCTGGTTTTCGTGGGGATTCAAGCTGAGATATGCATTTTCTGCGATAATCTTGGTGAGACTTCTGTCCGAAGTATGCTTAATCATCGAGATCGCTCGTTTCGTGCTATTGAATGCGAGAAACACGTTATCTGGTGTTTTCACCACTCCACAGTGCGTATGATATGCAGAACCGACGATATCTGGGTTTTCGTGGGGTTTCAAGCTCAGATATGCATTGCCTGCGATAATCTTGGTGAGACTTCTGTCCGAAGTGTGCCGAATCATCGAGATCGCTCTTTTCGAGCTATTTAATGCGAGAAACACGTTTTCGGGGGTTTTCACCACACCACAGTTCGTTGGATATGCAGAACAGGTGATATCTTGGTTTTCGAGGGGTTTCAAGCTGAGATATGCATTTTCTGCGATCAACTTTGAGAGACTCCTGTCCGAAGTATGCTGAATCATCGAGATCGCTCTTTTCGAGCTGGTTAATGCGAGAAAAACCATATCTGGTGTTTTCACCACTCCACAGAGCGTTGGATATGCAGAACCGGAGATATTTTGGTTTTCGTCGGGTTTCAAGCTGAGATATGCATTTTCAACGATAATCTTGGTGTTTCATCTATGAGAAGTATGCAGAAACATCGAGATCGCTCTTTTCGAGCTAGTTAAAGCGAGAAACACGTTTTCATGTGTTTTCAACATTCCACAGTGCGTTTGATATGCAGAACCGGCGATATCTTGATTTTCGTGGTGTTTCCAGCTGAGATATGCATTTTCTGCGATAATCTTGGTGAGTCTTCAGTCAGAAGTATGCAGAATCATCTAGAACTTTCTTTTCGAGCTATTTAATGCGAAAAAACAAGTTTTCTAGTGTTTTGACCACTCCACAGAGCGTTTGATATGTAGAACCGCCGATCACATGGTTTTCGTGGGGTTTCCAGCTGAAATATGTATTTTCTGCGATAATCTTGGTGAGACTTTTGTCCGAAGTATGCTTAAACATCGAGATCGCTCTGTTCGAGCTATTTAATGCGCGAAACACGTTATCTGGTGTTTTCAGCACTCCACAGTGCGTTTGATATGCAGAACCAGCGATATCCTGGTTTTCGTGGGGATTCAAGCTGAGATATGCATTTTCTGCGATAATCTTGGTGAGACTTCTGTCCGAAGTATGCTTAATCATCGAGATCGCTCGTTTCGTGCTATTGAATGCGAGAAACACGTTATCTGGTGTTTTCACCACTCCACAGTGCGTATGATATGCAGAACCGACGATATCTTGGTTTTCGTGGGGTTTCATGCTCAGATATGCATTGTCTGCGATAATCTTGGTGAGACTTCTGTCCGAAGTGTGCCGATTCATCGCGATCGCTCTTTTCGAGCTATTTAATGCGAGAAACACGTTTTCGGGGGTTTTCACCACACCACAGTTCGTTGGATATGCAGAACAGGTGATATCTTGGTTTTCGAGGGGTTTCAAGCTGAGATATGCATTTTCTGCGATAAACTTCGAGAGACTCCTGTCCGAAGTATGCTGAATCATCGAGATCGCTCTTTTCGAGCTGGTTAATGCGAGAAAAACCATATCTGGTGTTTTCACCACTCCACAGAGCGTTTGATATGAAGAAACAGCGATATCTTGGCTTTCGTGGGGTTTTAAGCTGAGATATGCATTTTTTACGATAATCTTGGTGAGACTTCTGTCCGATGTATGCAGAATCATCGAGATCGCTCTTTTCGAGCTATTTAATGCGAGAAACACGTTATCTGGTGTTTTCACCACTCCACAGAGCGTTTGATATGTAGTACCAGCGATATCTTGGTTTTCGTGGGGTTTCAAGCTGAGATATGCATTTTTTACGATAATCTTGGTGAGGCTTCTGTCCGAAGTGTGCCGAATCATCGAGATCGCTCTTTTCGAGCTATTTAATGCGAGAAACACGTTTTCGGGGGTTGTCACCACACCACAGTTCGTTGGATATGCAGAACAGGTGATATCTTGGTTTTCGAGGGGTTTCAAGCTGAGATATGCATTTTCTGCGATAAACTTGGAGAGACTTCTGTCCGAAGTATGCTGAATCATCGAGATCGCTCTTTTCGAGCTGGTTAACGCGAGAAAAACCATATCTGGTGTTTTCACCACACCACAGTGCGTTTGATGTGCAGAACCAGCGATATCTTGGCTTTCGTGGGGTTTTAAGCTGAGATATGCATTTTCTACGATAATCTTGGTGAGACTTCTGTCCGAAGTATGCAGAATCATCTAGATCGCTCTTTTCGAGCTATTTAATGCGAGAAACACGTTATCTGGTGTTTTCACCACTCCACAGAGCGTTTGATATGCAGTACCAGCGATATCTTGGTTTTCGTGGGGTTTCAAGCTGAGATATGCATTTTTTACGATAATCTTGGTGAGACTTCTGTCCGAAGTATGCAGAATCATCGAGATCGCTCTTTTCTAGCTATTTAATGCGAGAAACACGTTATCTGGTGTTTTCACCACTCCACAGAGCGTTTGATATGCAGTACCAGCGATATCTTGGTTTTCGTGGGGTTTCAAGCTGAGATATGCATTTTCTGCGATAATCTTGGTGAGACTTCTGTCCGAAGTATGCAGAATCATCGAGATCGCTCGTTTCGAGCTATTTAATGCGAGAAACACGTTTTCTGGGGTTTTCACCACTCCACAATTCGTTGGATATGCAGAACAGGAGATATCTTGGTTTTCGTGGGGATTTCTTGCAGAGATATGCATTTTCTGCGATAATCATGGTGAGACTTCTGTTAGAAGTATGCAGAATCATCGAGATCGCACTTTTCGAGCTATTTAATGCGAGAAACACGTTATCTGGTGTTTTCACCACTCCACAGTGCGTTATATATGCAGAACCGGAGATATTTTGGTTTTCGTCGGGTTTCAAGCTGAGATATGCATTTTCTACGGTAAGCTTGGTGAGACATCTGTCCGAAGTATGCACAATCATCGAGATTATTCTTTTCGAGCTATTTAATGCGAGAAACACGTTATCTGGTGTTTTCACCACTCCACAGAGCGTTTGATATGCAGTACCAGCGATATCTTGGTTTTCGTGGGGTTTCAAGCTGAGATATGCATTTTCTGCGATAATCTTGGTGAGACTTCTGTCCGAAGTATGCTGAATCATCTAGATCGCTCTTTTCGAGCGATTTAATGCGAGAAACACGTTATCTGGTGTTTTCACCACTCCACAGTGCGTTTGTTAAGCAGAACCAGCGATATCTTGGTTTTCGTGTGGTTTCAAGCTGAGATATGCATTTTTTACGATAATCTTGGTGAAACTTCTGTCCGAAGTATGCAGAAACATCAAGAGCGCTCTTCTCGAGCTATTTAATGCGAGAAACACGTTTTCTGGGGTTTTCACCACACCACAGTTCGTTGGATATGCAGACCAGGTGATATCTTTGTTTTCGGGGGGTTTCAAGCTGAGATATGCATTTTCTGCGATGAACTTGGTGAGACTTCTGTCCGAAGTATGCAGAATCATCGAGATCGCTCTTCTCGAGCTATTTAATGCGAGAAACACGTTTTCTGGGGTTTTCACCACACCACAGTTCGTTGGATATGCAGAACAGGAGATATCTTGGTTTTCGTGGGGTTTTCTTGCAGAGATATGCATTTTCTGCGATAATCATGGTGAGACTTCTGTTAGAAGTATGCAGAATCATCGAGATCGCACTTTTCGATCTATTTAATGCGAGAAACACGTTGTCTGGTGTTTTCACCACTCCACAGTTGGTTTGATATGCAGAACCGGCGATGTTTGGTTTTCGTCGGGTTTCAAGTTGAGATATGCATTTTCTGCGATTATCATGGTGAGACTTCTGTCCGAAGTATGCACAATCATCGAGATCGCTCTTTTCGAGCTATTTAATGCGAGAAACACGTTATCTGGTGTTTTCACCACTCCACAGAGCGTTTGATATGCAGTACCAGCGATATCTTGGTTTTCGTGGGGTTTCAAGCTGAGATATGCATTTTTTACGATAATCTTGGTGAGACTTCTGTCCGAAGTATGCAGAATCATCGAGATTTTTCTTTTCGAGCTATTTAATGCGAGAAACACGTTATCTGGTGTTTTCACCACTCCACAGAGCGTTTGATATGCAGTACCAGCGATATCTTGGTTTTCGTGGGGTTTCAAGCTGAGATATGCATTTTCTGCGATAATCTTGGTGAGACTTCTGTCCGAAGTATGCTGAATCATCTAGATCGCTCTTTTCGAGCTATTTAATGCGAGAAACACGTTATCTGGTGTTTTCACCACTCCACAGTGCGTTTGTTAAGCAGAACCAGCGATATCTTGGTTTTCGTGTGGTTTCAAGCTGAGATATGCATTTTTTACGATAATCTTGGTGAGACTTCTGTCCGAAGTATGCAGAATCATCGAGATTATTCTTTTCGAGCTATTTAATGCGAGAAACACGTTATCTGGTGTTTTCACCACTCCACAGAGCGTTTGATATGCAGTACCAGCGATATCTTGGTTTTCGTGGGGTTTCAAGCTGAGATATGCATTTTCTGCGATAATCTTTGTGAGACTTCTGTCCGAAGTATGCTGAATCATCTAGATCGCTCTTTTCGAGCTATTTAATGCGAGAAACACGTTATCTGGTGTTTTCACCACTCCACAGTGCGTTTGTTAAGCAGAACCAGCGATATCTTGGTTTTCGTGTGGTTTCAAGCTGAGATATGCATTTTTTACGATAATCTTGGTGAAACTTCTGTCCGAAGTATGCAGAAACATCAAGAGCGCTCTTCTCGAGCTATTTAATGCGAGAAACACGTTTTCTGGGGTTTTCACCACACCACAGTTCGTTGGATATGCAGACCAGGTGATATCTTTGTTTTCGGGGGGTTTCAAGCTGAGATATGCATTTTCTGCGATGAACTTGGTGAGACTTCTGTCCGAAGTATGCAGAATCATCGAGATCGCTCTTTTCGAGCTATTTAATGCGAGAAACACGTTATCTGGTGTTTTCACCACTCCACAGTGCGTTTGATATGCAGTACCAGCGATATCTTGGTTTTCGTGGTGTTTCAAGCTGAGATATGCATTTTTTACGATAATCTTGGTGAGACTTCTGTCGAAGTATGCAGAATCATCGAGATCGCTCTATTCGAGCTATTTAATGCGACAAACACGTTATCTGGTGTTTTCACCATTCCACAGTGCGTATGATATGCAGAACCAGCGATATCTTGGCTTTCGTGGGGTTTCAAGCTGAGATATGCATTTTCTGCGATAAGCTTGGTGAGACGTTTGTCCGAAGTATGCAGAAGCATCGAGAGCGCTCTTTTCGACATATTTAATGCGAGAAACACGTTTTCTGGGGTTTTCACCACTCCACAGTTCTTTGGATATGCAGAACAGGAGATATCTTGGTTTGCGTGGGGTTTCAAGCAGAGATATGCATTTTCTGCGATAATCTCGGTGAGACTTCTGTTAGATGTATGCAGAATCATCGAGATCGCTCTTTTCGATCTATTTAATGCGAGAAACACGTTATCTGGTGTTTTCACCAATCCACAGTGCGTATGATATGCAGAACCGGCGATATCATGGTTTTCTTGGGGTTTCAAGCTGACATATGTATTTTTTACGATAATATTGGTGAGACTTCAGTTAGAAGTATGCAGAATCATCGAGATCGCTCTATTCGAGCTATTTAATGCGAGAAACACGTTATCTGGTGTTTTCATCACTCCACAGGGCGTTTGATATGCAGAACCGGCGATATCTTGGTTTTCGTGGGGTTTCCATCTGAGATATGCATTTCCTGCGATAATCTTGGTGAGACTTCAGTCAGAAGTATGCAGAATCATCTAGATCGCTCGTTTCGAGCTATTTAATGCGAAAAAACAAGTTTTCTGGTGTTTTGACCACTCCACAGTACGTTTGACATGCAGAAACGGAGATACCTTGGTTTCGGTCGGGTTTCAAGCTGAGATATGCATTTTCTGCGATAATATTGGTGAGACTTCAGTTAGAAGTATGCAGAATCATCGAGATCGCTCTATTCGAGCTATTTAATGCGAGAAACACGTTATCTGGTGTTTTCATCACTCCACAGGGCGTTTGATATGCAGAACCGGCGATATCTTGGTTTTCGTGGGGTTTCCATCTGAGATATGCATTTCCTGCGATAATCTTGGTGAGACTTCAGTCAGAAGTATGCAGAATCATCTAGATCGCTCGTTTCGAGCTGTTTAATGCGAAAAAACAAGTTTTCTGGTGTTCTGACCACTCCACAGTACGTTTGACATGCAGAAACGGAGATACCTTGGTTTCGGTCGGGTTTCAAGCTGAGATATGCATTTTCTGCGATAAAATTGGTGAGACTTCAGTTAGAAGTAAGCAGAATCATCGAGATCGCTCTATTCGAGCTATTTAATGCGAGAAACACGTTATCTGGTGTTTTCACCACTCCACAGTGCGTTTGATATGCAGTACCAGCGATATCTTGGTTTTCGTGGGGATTCAAGCTGAGATATGAATTTTTTAGGATAATCTTGGTGAGACTTCTTTCCGAAGTATGCAGAATCATCGAGATCGCTCTTTTCGAGCTATTTAATTCGAGAAACACGTTATCTGGTGTTTTCACCACTCCACAGTGCGTTTGATATGCAGTACCAGCGATATCTTGGTTTTCGTGGAGTTTCAAGTTGAGATATGCATTTTTTACGATAATCTTGGTGAGACTTCTTTCCGAAGTATGCAGATTCATCGAGATCGCTCTATTCGAGATATTTAATGCTACAAAACGTTATCCGGTGTTTTCACCACTCCACAGTGCGTATGATATGCAGAACCGACGATATCTTGGTTTTCGTGGGGTTTCAAGCTGAGATATGCATTTTTTACGATAATCTTGGTGAGACTTCTGTCCGAAGTATGCAGAATCATCGAGATCGCTCCTTTCGAGCTATTTAATGCGAGAAACACGTTATCTGGTTGCTTTCACCACTCCACAGTGCGTTTGATATGCAGAACCGGAGATATCTTGGCTTTCGTGGGGTTTCAAGCTGAGATATGCATTTTCAGCGATAAGCTTGGGGAGACGTTTGTCCGAAGAATGCAGAAACATCGAGAGCGCTCTTTTCGAGCTATTTAATGCGAGAAACACGTTTTCTGGGGTTTTCACCACTCCACAGTTCGTTGGATATGCAGGACAGGAGATATCTTGGTTTTCGTGGGGTTTCTAGCAGAGATATGCATTTTCTGCGATAATCATGGTGAGACTTCTGTTAGAAGTATGCAGAATCATCGAGATCGCACTTTTCGATCTATTTAATGCGAGAAACACGTTGTCTGGTGTTTTCACCACTCCACAGTTGGTTTGATATGCAGAACCGGCGATGTTTGGTTTTCGTCGGGTTTCAAGTTGAGATATGCATTTTCTACGATACTCTTGGTGAAACGTCTGTCCGAAGTATGCAGAAACATCAAGAGCGCTCTTTTCGAGCTATTTAATGCGAGAAACACGTTTTCTGGAGTTTTCACCACACCACAGTTCGTTGGATGTGCAGAACCGGAGATATCTTGGTTTTCGTGGGGTTTCAAGCTGAGATATGCATTTTCTGCGATAATCCTGGTGAGACTTCTGTACGAAGTATGCAGAAACATCGAGAGCGCTCTTTTCGAGCTATTTAATGCGAGAAACACGTTTTCTGGGGTTTTCACCACACCACAGTTCGTTGGATATGCAGAACAGGAGATATCTTGGTTTGCGTGGGGTTTCAAGCAGAGATATGCATTTTCTGCGATAATCTCGGTGAGACTTCTGTTAGAAGTATGCAGAATCATCGAGATCGCTCTTTTCGAGCTATTTAATGCGAGAAACACGTTATCTGGTGTTTTCACCACTCCACAGTGCGTATGATATGCAGAACCGGCGATATCTTGGTTTTCGTGGGGTTTCATGGTGAGATATGCATTATCTACGATAATCTTGGTGAGACTTCTGTCCGAAGTGTGCAGAATCATCGAGATTGCTCTTTTCAAGCTATTTAATGCGAGAAACACGTTATCTGCTGTTTTCACCACTCCACAGTGCGTTTGATATGCAGTACCAGCGATATCTTGGTTTTCGTGGGGTTTCAAGCTGAGATATGCATTTTTTACGATAATCTTGGTGAGACTTCTGTCCGAAGTATGCAGAATCATCGAGATCGCTCTATTCGAGCTATTTAATGCGACAAAACGTTATCCGGTGTTTTCACTACTCTACAGTGCGTATGATACGCAGAACCGACGATATCTTGGTTTTCGTGGGGTATCAAGCTGAGATATGCATTTTCTGCGATAATCTTGGTGAGACTTCTGTCCGAAGTATGCAGAATCTTCGAGATCGCTCTTTTCGAGCTATTTAATGCGAGAAACACGTTTTCTGGTGTTTTCACCACCCCACAGTGCGTTTGATATGCAGAACCGGCGACATCTTTTTTTTCGACGGGTTTCAAGCTGAGATATGCATTTTCTGCGATAATATTGGTGAGACTTCAGTCAGAAGTATGCAGAATGATCTAGTTCGCTCGTTTCGAGCTATTTAATGCGAGAAACACGTTATCTGGTTGCTTTCACCACTCCACAGTGCGTTTGATATGCAGAACCGGCGACATCTTGATTTTCGTGAGGTTTCAAGCTGAGATATGCATTTTCTGCGATAATATTGGTGAGACTTCTGTCCGAAGTATGCAGAATCATCTAGATCGCTCTTTTCGAGCTACTTAATGCGAGAAACACGTTTTCTGGTGTATTCACCACTCCACAGTACGTTTGACACGCAGAAACGGAGATACCTTGATTTCGGTCGGGTTTCAAGCTGAGATATGCATTTTCTGCGATAATATTGGTGAGACTCCAGTTAGAAGTATGCAGAATCATCGAGATCGCTCTATTCGAGCTATTTAATGCGAGAAACACGTTATCTGGTGTTTTCATCACTCCACAGGGCGTTTGATATGCAGAACCGGCGATATCTTGGTTTTCGTGGGGTTTCAAGCAGAGATATGCATTTTCTGCGATAACCTTGGTGAGACTTCTGTTAGAAGTATGCAGAATCATCGAGATCGCTCTTTTCGGGCTATTTAATGCGAGAAACACGTTATCTGGTGTTTTCACCACACCACAGTGCGTATGATATGCAGAACCGGCGATATCTTGGTTTTCGTGGGGTTTCAAGCTGAGATATGCATTATCTGCGATAATCTTGGTGAGACTTCTGTCCGAAGTGTGCAGAATCATCGAGATCGCACTTTTCAAGCTATTTAATGCGAGAAACACGTTTTCTGGGGCTTTCACCACACCACAGTTCGTTGGATATGCAGAACAGGTGATATATTGGGTTTCGAGGGGTTTCAAGCTGAGATATGGATTTTCTGCGATAAACTTGGTGAGACTTCAGTCAGAAGTATGCAGAATCATCTAGTTCGCTCGTTTCGAGCTATTTAATGTGAGAAACACGTTATCTGGTTGCTTTCACCACTCCACAGTGCGTTTGATATGCAGAACCGGCGACATCTTGATTTTCGTGAGGTTTCAAGCTGAGATATGCATTTTCTGCGATAAAATTGGTGAGACTTCAGTTAGAAGTATGCAGAATCAACGAGTTCGCTCTATTCGAGCTATTTAATGCGAGAAACACGTTTTCTGGTGTATTCACCACTCCACAGTACGTTTGACATGCAGAACCGAAGATATCTTGGTTAAGGTCGGGTTTCAAGCTGAGATATGCATTTTCTGCGATTATCTTGGTGAGACATCAGTCAGAAGTATGCAGAATCATCTAGATCGCTCGTTTCGAGCTGCTTAATGCGAGAAACACGTTTTCTGGTGTTTTCACCACTCCACAGTTCGTTGGATATGCAGAACAGGAGATATCTTGGTTTATGTGGGGTTTCTAGGAGAGATATGCATTTTCTGCGATAATCATGGTGAGAATTCTGTTAGAAGTATGCAGCATCATCGAGATCGCACTTTTCGATCTATTTAATGCGAGAAACACGTTGTCTGGTGTTTTCATCACTCCACAGGGCGTTTGATATACAGAACCGGCGATATCTTGGTTTTCGTGGGGTTTCCATCTGAGATATGCATTTTCTGCGATAATCTTGGGGCGACTTCTGTCCGAAGTATGCTTAATCATCGAGATCGCACGTTTCGACCTATTTAATGCGAGAAACACGTTATCTGGTGTTTTCACCACTCCACAGTGCGTATGATATGCAGAACCGGCGATATCTTGGTTTTCGTGGGGTTTCAAGCTCAGATATGCATTTTCTGCGATAATCATGGTGAGAATTCTGTTAGAAGTATGCAGCATCATCGAGATCGCACTTTTTGATCTATTTAAAGCGAGAAACACGTTATCTGGTGTTTTCAGCACCCCACAGTGCGTTTGATATGCAGAACCAGTGATATCTGGGTTTTCGTGGGGTTGCAAGCTGAGATATGCATTTTTTACGATAATCTTGTTGAGACTTCTGTCCGAAGTATGCTTAATCATCGAGATCGCTCGTTTCGACCTATTTAATGCGAGAAACACGTTTTCTGGGGTTTTCACCACACCACAGTTCGTTGGATGTGCAGAACCGGAGATATCTTGGTTTTCGTGGGGTCTCAAGCTGAGATATGCATTTTCTGCGATAATCTTGGTGATACTTCTATCAGAAGTATGCCGAATCATCGAGATCCCTCTTTTCGAGCTCTTTAATGCGAGAAACACGTTATCTAGTTGTTTTCACCACTCCACAGTGCGTTTGATATGCAGAACCGGCGACATCTTTGCTTTCGTCGTGTATCAAGCTGAGATATGCATTTTCTGCGATAATCTTGGTGAGACTTCAGTCAGAAGTACGCAGAATCATTTAGACCGCTCGTTTCGAGCTGCTTAATGCGTGAAACACGTTTTCTGGTGTTTTCACCAATCCACAGTGCGTTTGATATGCAGAACCGGCGACATCTTGGATTTCGTCGGGGTTCACGCTGAGATATGCATTTTCTGCGATAATCTTGGTGAGACTTCTGTCCGAAGTATGCAGAATCATCGAGATCGCTCTTTTCGAGCTATTTAATGCGAGAAACACGTTTTCTGGTGTATTCACCACCGCACAGAGCGTTTGATATGCAGAACCGACGATATCTTGATATTCGTGGTGTTTCCAGCTGAGATATGCATTTTCTGCGATAATCTTGGTGAGACTTCTGTCCGAAGTAAGCAGAATCATCGAGATCGCTCTTCTCGAGCTACTTAATGCGAGAAACACGTTTTCTGGTGTATTCACCACTCCACAGTACGTTTGACATGCAGAACCGAAGATATCTTGGTTTCGGTCGGGTTTCAAGCTGAGATATGCATTTTCTGCGATTATCTTGGTGAGACATCAGTCAGAAGTATGCAGAATCATCTAGATCGCTCGTTTCGAGCTGCTTAATGCGAGAAACACGTTTTCTGGTGTTTTCACCACTCCACAGTTCGTTGGATATGCAGAACAGGAGATATCTTGGTTTTCGTGGGGTTTCTAGGAGAGATATGCATTTTCTGCGATAATCATGGTGAGAATTCTGTTAGAAGTATGCAGCATCATCGAGATCGCACTTTTCGATCTATTTAATGCGAGAAACACGTTGTCTGGTGTTTTCACCACTCCACAGTTGGTATGATATGCAGAACCGTCGATGTTTGGTTTTCGTCGGGTTTCAAGCTGAGATATGCATTTTCTGCGATAATCTTGGTGAGACTTCAGTCAGAAGTATGCAGAATCATCTAGATCGCTCTTGCCGAGCTATTTAACGCGAGAAACACGTTATCTGGTGTTTTCACCACTCCACAGTGCGTTTGATATGCAGAACCGGCGACATCTTGGCTTTTGTCGGGGTTCAAACTGAGACATGCATTTTCTGCGATAATCCTGGTGATTCTTCTGTCAGAAGTATGCAGAATCATCGAGAACGCTCTTTTCGAGCTGTTTAATGCGAGAAACACGTTATCTGGTGTTTTCACCACTCCACAGTGCGTTTGATATGCAGAACCGGCGACATCTTGGATTTCGTCGGGTTTCAAGCTGAGATATGCATTTTCTGCGATTATCTTTGTGAGACTTCAGTCAGAAGTATGCAGAATCATCGGGATCGCTCTTTTCGAGCTATTTAATGCGAGAAACTCGTTATCTGGTTGTTTTCACCACTCCACATTGCGTTTGATATGCAGAACCGGCGTCATCTTGATTTTCGTGAGGTTTCAAGTTGAGATATGCATTTTTTGCGATAATATTGGTGAGACTTCAGTCAGAAGTATGCAGAATCATCTAGATCGCTCGTTTCGAGCTACATAATGCGAGAAACACGTTTTCTGGTGTTTTCACCACTCCACAGAACGTTTTATGTGCAGAACCGGCGACATCTTGGATTTCGTCGGGTTTCAAGCTGAGATATGCATTTTCTGCGATTATCTTGGTGAGACTTCAGTCAGAAGTATGCAGAATCATCGGGATCGCTCTTTTCGAGCTATTTAATGCGAGAAACTCGTTATCTGGTTGTTTTCACCACTCCACATTGCGTTTGATATGCAGAACCGGCGTCATCTTGATTTTCGTGAGGTTTCAAGTTGAGATATGCATTTTTTGCGATAATATTGGTGAGACTTCAGTCAGAAGTACGCAGAATGATTTAGACCGCTCGTTTCGAGCTGCTTAATGCGTGAAACACGTTTTCTGGTGTTTTCACCAATCCACAGTGCGTTTGATATGCAGAACCGGCGACATCTTGGATTTCGTCGGGGTTCACGCTGAGATATGCATTTTCTGCGATAATCTTGGTGAGACTTCTGTCCGAAGTATGCAGAATAATCGAGAACCCTCTTTTCGAGTTATTTGATGCGAGAAACACGTTATCTGGTGTTTCACAATTCCACAGTGCGTTTGATATGCAGAACCGGCGATATCTTGAATTTCGTGGTGTTTCCAGTTGAGATATGCATTTTCTGCGATAATCTTGGTGAGTCTCCTGTCAGAAGTATGCAGAATCATCGAGAACCCTCTTTTCGAGATATTTAATGCGAGAAACACATTATCTGGTTGTTTTCACCACTCCACATTGCGTTTGATATGCAGAACCGGCGTCATCTTGATTTTCGTGAGGTTTCAAGTTGAGATATGCATTTTTTGCGATAATATTGGTGAGACTTCAGTCAGAAGTATGCAGAATCATCTAGATCGCTCGTTTCGAGCTACATAATGCGAGAAACACGTTTTCTGGTGTTTTCACCACTCCACAGAACGTTTTATGTGCAGAACCGGCGACATCTTGGATTTCGTCGGGTTTCAAGCTGAGATATGCATTTTCTGCGATAATCTTGGTGAGTCTTCTGTCAGAAGTATGCAGAATCATCGGGATCGCTCTTTTCGAGCTATTTAATGCGAGAAACTCGTTATCTGGTTGTTTTCACCACTCCACATTGCGTTTGATATGCAGAACCGGCGTAATCTTGATTTTCGTGAGGTTTCAAGGTGAGATATGCATTTTTTGCGATAATATTGGTGAGAGTTCAGTCAGAAGTATGCAGAATCATCTAGATCGCTCGTTTCGAGCTACTTAATGCGAGAAACACGTTTTCTGGTGTTTTCACCACTCCACAGAACGTTTTATGTGCAGAACCGGCGACATCTTGGATTTCGTCGGGTTTCAAGCTGAGATATGCATTTTCTGCGATTATCTTGGTGAGACTTCTGTCAGAAGTATGCAGAATCATCGAGATCGCTCCTTTCGAGCTACTTAATGCGAGAAACACGTTATCTGGTGTTTTCGCCACTCCACAGTGCGTTTGACATGCAGAACCGCAGATATCTTGGTTACGTTCGGGATTCAAGCTGAGATATGCATTTTCTGCGATAATCTTGGTGAGACTTCAGTCAGAAGTATGCAGAATCATCTAGATCGCTCTTGTCGAGCTATTTAACGCGAGAAACACGTTATCTGGTGTTTTCACCACTCCACAGTGCGTTTGATATGCAGAACCGGCGACATCTTGGCTTTAGTCGGGGTTCTAACTGAGACATGCATTTTCTGCGATAATCCTGGTGATTCTTCTGTCAGAAGTATGCAGAATCATCGAGAACGCTCTTTCCGAGCTGTTTAATGCGAGAAACACGTTATCTGGTGTTTTCACCACTCCACAGTGCGTTTGATATGCAGAACCGGCGACATCTTGGATTTCGTCGGGTTTCAAGCTGAGATATGCATTTTCTGCGATTATCTTGGTGAGACTTCAGTCAGAAGTATGCAGAATCATCTAGATCGCTCTTGTCGAGCTATTTAATGCAAAAAAACAAGTTTCCTGGTGTTTTCAACATTCCACAGTGCGTTTGATATTCAGAACCGGCGATATCTCGATTTTCGTGGTGTTTCCAGTAGAGATATGCATTTTCTGCGATAATCTTGGTGAGTCTTCTGTCAGAAGTATGCAGAATCATCGAGATCCCTCTTTTCGGGCTATTTAATGCGAGAAACACGTTATCTGGTGTTTTCACCACTCCACAGTGCGTTTGATATCCAGAACCGGCGATATCTTGATTTTCGTGGTGTTTCCAGCTGAGATATGCATTTTCTGCGATAACCGTGGTGAGACCTCATTCAGAAGTATGCAGAATCATCTAGATCGCTCTTGTCGAGCTATTTAATGCAAAAAAACAAGTTTCCCGGTGTTTTCAACATTCCACATTGCGTTTGATATGCGGAACCGGCGATATCTTGATTTTCGTGGTGTTTCCAGCTGCGATATGCATGTTCTGCGATAATCTTGGTGAGTCTTCTGTCAGAAGTATGCAGAATCATCGGGGTCGCTCTTTTCGAGCTATTTAATGTGAGAAACTCGTTATCTGGTTGTTTTCACCACTCCACAGTGCGTTTGATATGCAGAACCGGCGTCATCTTGATTTTCGTGAGGTTTCAAGGTGAGATTTCCTTTTTTGCGATAATATTGGTGAGACTTCAGTCAGAAGTATGCAGAATCATCTAGATCGCTCGTTTCGAGCTACCTAATGCGAGAAACACGTTTTCTGGTGTTTTCACCACTCCACAGTGCGTTTGATATGCAGAACCGGCGACATCGTGGCTTTCGTCGGGTATCAAGCTGAGATATGCATTTTCTACGATAATCTTGGTGAGACTTCTGTCAGAAGTATGCAGAATAATCGAGAACCCTCTTTTCGAGTTATTTGATGCGAGAAACACGTTATCTGGTGTTTCACAATTCCACAGTGCGTTTGATATGCAGAACCGGCGATATCTTGAATTTCGTGGTGTTTCCAGTTGAGATATGCATTTTCTGCGATAATCTTGGTGAGTCTCCTGTCAGAAGTATGCAGAATCATCGAGAACCCTCTTTTCGAGTTATTTAATGCGAGAAACACATTATCTGGTGTATTCACCACTCCACAGTACGTTTGACATGCAGAACCGGAAATATCTTGGCTTTCGTCGGGTTTCAAGCTGGGATATGCATTTTCTACGATAATCTTGGTGAGACTTCTGTCAGAAGTATGCAGAATCATCTAGATCGATCGTTTCGAGCTACTCAATGCGAGATACACGTTTTCTGGTGTTTTCGCCACTCCACAGTGCGTTTGCCATGCAGAACCGCAGATATCTTGGTTACGGTGGGATTCAAGCTGAGATATGCATTTTCTGCGATAATCTTGGTGAGACGTCAGTCAGAAGTATGCAGAATCATCTAGATCGCTCTTGTCGAGCTATTTAATGCAAAAAAACAAGTTTCCTGGTGTTTTCAACATTGCACAGTGCGTTTGATATGCAGAGCCGGCGATATCTTGATTTCCGTGGTGTTTCCATTTGAGATATGTATTTTCTGCGATAATCTTGGTGAGACTTCTATCAGAAGTATGCAGAATCATCGAGATCCCTCTTTTCGAGCTCTTTAATGCGAGAAACACGTTATCTGGTGTTTTCACTACTCCACAGTGCGTTTGATATGCAGACCCGGCGACATCTTGGCTTTCGTCGGGGTTCAAGCTGAGATATGCATTTTCTGCGATAATCTTGGTGAGACATCAGTCAGAAGTATGCAGAATCATCGAGAACCCTCTTTTCGAGTTATTTAATGCGAGAAACACGTTATCTGGTGTATTCACCACTCCACAGTACGTTTGACATGCAGAACCGGAAATATCTTGGTTTCGGTTCGGGTTTCAAGCTGAGATATGCATTTTCTGCGATAATCTTGGTGAGACTTCAGTCAGAAGTATGCAGAATCACCTAGATCGCTCGTTTCGAGCTACTTAATGCGAGAAACACGTTATCTGGTGTTTTCACCACTCCACAGTGCGTTTGATATGCAGAACCGGCGACATCTTGATTTTCGTGAGGTTTTCAGCTGAGGTATGCATTTTCTGCGATAATCTTGGTGAGTCTTCTCTCCGAAGTATGCAGAATCATCTAGATCGCTCTTTTCGAGCTATTCAATTCGAGAAACACGTTGTCTGGTGTTGTCACCACTCCACAGTTGGTTTGATATGCAGAACCGGCGATGTGTGGTTTTCGTCGGGTTTCAGGCTGAGATATGCATTTTTTACGATAATCTTGGTGAGACTTCTGTCCCAAGTATGCAGAGTCATCGAGATCGCCCGTTTCGACCTATTTAATGCGAGAAACACGTTATCTGCTGTTTTCAACACTCCACAGTGCGTATGATATGCAGAACCTGCGATATCTTGGTTTTCTTGGGGTTTCAAGCTGAGATATGAATTATCTGCGATAATCTTGGTGAGACTTCTGTCCGAAGTGTGCAGAACCATCGAGATCGCTCTTTTCGAGCGATTTAATGCGAGAAACAAGTTATCTGGAGTTTTCACCACTCCACAGTGCGTTTGATATGCAGAACCGGCGATATCTTGGTTTTCGTGGGGTTTCAAGCTGAGATATGCATTTTCTGCGATAATCTTGGTGAGACTTCTGTCCGAAGTATGCAGAATCATCGAGATCGCTCGTTTCGAGCTATTTAATGCGAGAAACACGTTATCTGGTGTTTTCACCACTCCACAGTGCGTTGGATATGCAGAACCAGCGATATCTGGGTTTTCGTGGGGTTTCAAGCTGAGATATGCATTTTCTGCGATAATATTGGTGAGACTTCTTTCCGAAGTATGCAGATTCATCGAGATCGCTCTATTCGAGATATTTAATGCTACAAAACGTTATCCGGTGTTTTCACCACTCCACAGTGCGTATGATATGCAGAACCGACGATATCTTGGTTTTCGTGGGGTTTCAAGCTGAGATATGCATTTTTTACGATAATCTTGGTGAGTGTTCTGTCAGAAGTATGCAGAATCATCGAGATCGCTCGTTTCGAGCTATTTGATGCGAGAAACACGTTATTTGGTTGTTTTCACCACTCCACAGTGCGTTTGATATGCAGAACCGGCGACATCTTGGCTTTCGTCGGTTTTCAAGATGAGATATGCATTTTCTGCGATAATCTTGGTGAGTTTTCTGTCAGAAGTATGCAGAATCATCGAGAACTCTCTTTTCGAGCTATTTAATGCGAGAAACACGTTATTTGGTTGTTTTCACCACTCTACAGTGCGTTTGATATGCAGAACTGGCGACATCAGGGATTTCGTCGGGTTTCAATATGAGATCTGCATTTTCTGCGATAATCTTGGTGAGACCTCTGTCCGAAGTATGTAAAAACATCGAGATCGCACTTTTCGAGTTATTTAATGCGACAAACACGTTATCTGGTGTTTTCACCACTCCACAGTGCGTTTGATATGCAGAACCAGCGAAATCTTGGTTTTCGTGGGGTTTCTAGCAGAGATATGCTTTTTCTGCGATAATCGTGGTGAGACCTCTGTCCGAAGTATGCAGAAACATCGAGATCGCTTTTTTCGACCTATTTAATGCGAGAAACACGTTATCTGGTGTTTTCACCACTCCACAGTTGGTTTGATATGCAGAACCGGCGATGTTTGGTTTTCGTCGTTTTTCAAACTGAGATATGCATTTGCTACGATAATCTTGGTGAAACGTCTGTCCGAAGTATGCAGAAACATCAAGAGCGCTCTTTTAAAGCTATTTAATTCGAGGAACACGTTATCTGGTGTTTTCAGCACTCCACAGTGCGTTTGATATGCAGATCCAGCGATATCTTGGTTTTCGTGGGGATTCAAGCTGAGATATGCAATTTCTGCGATAATCTAGGTGAGACTTCTGTCCGAAGTATGCTTAATCATCGAGATCGCTCGTTTCGAGCTATTTAATGCGAGAAACATGTTATCTGGTGTTTTCACCACTCCACAGTGCGAATGATATGCAGAACCGACGATATCTTGGTTTTCGTGGGGTTTCAAGCTCAGATATGCATTTTCTGCGATAATCTTGGTGAGACCTCTGTCCGAAGTATGCAGAAACATCGAGATCGCTCTTTGCGACCTATTTAATGCGAGAAACACGTTATCTGGTGTTTTCAGCACGCCACTGTGCGTTTTATATGCAGAACCAGCGATATCTTGGTTTTCGTGGGGTTTTAAGCTCAGATATGCATTTTCTGCGATAATCTTGGTGACACTTCTGTCCGAAGTATGGAGAATCATCGCGATCGCACTTTTCGAGTTATTTAATGCGAGAAACACGTTTTCTGGGGTTTTCACCACTCCACAGTTCGTTGGATATGCAGAACAGGAGATAGCTTGGTTTTCGTGGGGTTTCAAGCTGAGATATGCATTTTTTACGATAATCTTGGTGAGACTTCTGTCCGAAGTATGCTTAATCATCGAGATCGCTCTATTCGAGCTATTTAATGCGATAAACACGTTGTGTGGTGTTTTCACCACACCACAGTTCGTTTGATATGCAGAACCGGCGATGTTTGGTTTTCGTCGGGTTTCATGCTGAGATATGCATTTTCTACGATAATCTTGGTGAAACATCTGTCCGAAGTATGCAGAAACATCAAGAGCGCTCTTTTCGAGCTATTTAATGCGAGAAACACGTTTTCTGGGGTTTTCACCACACCACAGTTCGTTGGATGTGCAGAACCGGAGATATCTTGGTTTTCGTGGGGTTTCAAGCTCAGATATGCATTTTCTGCGATAATCTTGGTGAGACTTCTGTCCGAAGTATGCAGAGTCATCGAGATCGTACTTTTCGAGCTATATAATGCGAGAAACACGTATTCTGGGGTTTTCACCACTCCACAGTTCGTTGGATATGCAGAACAGGAGATATCTTGGTTTTCGTGGGGTTTCAAGCTGAGATATGCAATTTCTGCGATAATCTTGGTGAGACTTCTGTCAGAAGTATGCTTAATCATCGAGATTGCTCTATTCGAGCCATTTAATGCGAGAAACACGTTGTCTGGTGTTTTCACCACTCCACAGTTGGTTTGATGTGCAGAACCGGCGATGTTTGGTTTTCGTCGGGTTTCAAGCTGAGATATGCATTTTTTACGATAATCTTAATGAGACTTCTGTCCGAAGTATGCAGAAACATCGAGATCGCTCTTTTCGAGCTATTTAATGCGAGAAACACGTTTCCCTTGGTTTTCCCCACTCCACAGTTCGTTGGATATGCAGAATAGGAGATAGCTTGGTTTTCGTGGGGTTTCAACATGAGATATGCATTTTTTACGATAATATTGGTGAGACCTCTGTCCGAAGTATGCAGAAACATCGAGATCGCTCTTTTCGACCTATTTCATGCGAGAAACACGTTGTCTGGTGTTTTCACGACACCACAGTTCGTTTGATATGCAGAACCGGCGATATCTTGGTTTTCGTGGGGTTTTAAGCTCAGATTTCCTTTTTCTGCGATAATCTTGGTGACACTTCTGTCCGAAGTATGCAGAATCATCGCGATCGCACTTTTCGAGCTATTTAATGCGAGAAACACGTTTTCTGCGGTTTTCCCCACTCCACAGTTCGTTGGATATGCAGAATAGGAGATAGCTTGGTTTTCGTGGGGTTTCAAGCTGAGATATGCATTTTTTACGATAATCTTGGTGAGACCTCTGTCCGAAGTATGCAGAAACATCGAGACCGCTCTTTTCGACCTATTTAATGCGAGAAACACGTTATCTGGTGTTTTCACCACTCCACAGTGCGTTTGATATGCAGAACCGGCGATATCTTGGTTTTTGAGGGGTTTCAAGCTGAGATATGCATTTTTTACGATAATCTTGGTGAGACCTCTGTCCGAAGTATGCAGAAACATCGAGATCGCTCTTTTCGACCTATTTCATGCGAGAAACACGTTGTCTGGTGTTTTCACCACACCACAGAACGTTTTATGTGCAGAACCGGCGACATCTTGGATTTCGTCGGGTTTCAAGCTGAGATATGCATTTTCTGCGATTATCTTGGTGAGACTTCTGTCAGAAGTATGCAGAATCATCGAGATCGCACTTTTCGAGCTATTTAATGCGAGAAACTCGTTATCTGGTTGTTTTCACCACTCCACATTGCGTTTGATATGCAGAACCGGCGTAATCTTGATTTTCGTGAGGTTTCAAGGTGAGATATGCATTTTTTGCGATAATATTGGTGAGAGTTCAGTCAGAAATATGCAGAATCATCCAGATCGCTCGTTTCGAGCTACTTAATGCGAGAAACACGTTTTCTGGTGTTTTCACCACTCCACAGAACGTTTTATGTGCAGAACCGGCGACATCTTGGATTTCGTCGGGTTTCAAGCTGAGATATGCATTTTCTGCGATTATCTTGGTGAGACTTCTGTCAGAAGTATGCAGAATCATCGAGATCGCTCCTTTCGAGCTACTTAATGCGAGAAACACGTTATCTGGTGTTTTCGCCACTCCACAGTGCGTTTGACATGCAGAACCGCAGATATCTTGGTTACGTTCGGGATTCAAGCTGAGATATGCATTTTCTGCGATAATCTTGGTGAGACTTCAGTCAGAAGTATGCAGAATCATCTAGATCGCTCTTGTCGAGCTATTTAACGCGAGAAACACGTTATCTGGTGTTTTCACCACTCCACAGTGCGTTTGATATGCAGAACCGGCGACATCTTGGCTTTAGTCGGGGTTTTAACTGAGACATGCATTTTCTGCGATAATCCTGGTGATTCTTCTGTCAGAAGTATGCAGAATCATCGAGAACGCTCTTTCCGAGCTGTTTAATGCGAGAAACACGTTATCTGGTGTTTTCACCACTCCACAGAGCGTTTGATATGCAGTACCAGCGATATCTTGGTTTTCGTGGGGTTTCAAGCTGAGATATGCATTTTTTACGATAATCTTGGTGAGACTTCTGTCCGAAGTATGCAGAATCATCGAGATTATTCTTTTCGAGCTATTTAATGCGAGAAACACGTTATCTGGTGTTTTCACCACTCCACAGAGCGTTTGATATGCAGTACCAGCGATATCTTGGTTTTCGTGGGGTTTCAGGCTGAGATATGCATTTTCTGCGATAATCTTGGTGAGACTTCTGTCCGAAGTATGCTGAATCATCTAGATCGCTCTTTTCGAGCTATTTAATGCGAGAAACACGTTATCTGGTGTTTTCACCACTCCACAGTGCGTTTGTTAAGCAGAACCAGCGATATCTTGGTTTTCGTGTGGTTTCAAGCTGAGATATGCATTTTTTACGATAATCTTGGTGAGACTTCTGTCCGAAGTATGCAGAATCATCGAGATTATTCTTTTCGAGCTATTTAATGCGAGAAACACGTTATCTGGTGTTTTCACCACTCCACAGAGCGTTTGATATGCAGTACCAGCGATATCTTGGTTTTCGTGGGGTTTCAAGCTGAGATATGCATTTTCTGCGATAATCTTTGTGAGACTTCTGTCCGAAGTATGCTGAATCATCTAGATCGCTCTTTTCGAGCTATTTAATGCGAGAAACACGTTATCTGGTGTTTTCACCACTCCACAGTGCGTTTGTTAAGCAGAACCAGCGATATCTTGGTTTTCGTGTGGTTTCAAGCTGAGATATGCATTTTTTACGATAATCTTGGTGAAACTTCTGTCCGAAGTATGCAGAAACATCAAGAGCGCTCTTCTCGAGCTATTTAATGCGAGAAACACGTTTTCTGGGGTTTTCCCCACTCCACAGTTCGTTGGATATGCAGAATAGGAGATAGCTTGGTTTTCGTGGGGTTTCAACATGAGATATGCATTTTTTACGATAATATTGGTGAGACCTCTGTCCGAAGTATGCAGAAACATCGAGATCGCTCTTTTCGACCTATTTCATGCGAGAAACACGTTGTCTGGTGTTTTCACGACACCACAGTTCGTTTGATATGCAGAACCGGCGATATCTTGGTTTTCGTGGGGTTTTAAGCTCAGATTTCCTTTTTCTGCGATAATCTTGGTGACACTTCTGTCCGAAGTATGCAGAATCATCGCGATCGCACTTTTCGAGCTATTTAATGCGAGAAACACGTTTTCTGGGGTTTTCCCCACTCCACAGTTCGTTGGATATGCAGAATAGGAGATAGCTTGGTTTTCGTGGGGTTTCAAGCTGAGATATGCATTTTTTACGATAATCTTGGTGAGACCTCTGTCCGAAGTATGCAGAAACATCGAGACCGCTCTTTTCGACCTATTTAATGCGAGAAACACGTTATCTGGTGTTTTCACCACTCCACAGTGCGTTTGATATGCAGAACCGGCGATATCTTGGTTTTTGAGGGGTTTCAAGCTGAGATATGCATTTTTTACGATAATCTTGGTGAGACCTCTGTCCGAAGTATGCAGAAACATCGAGATCGCTCTTTTCGACCTATTTCATGCGAGAAACACGTTGTCTGGTGTTTTCACCACACCACAGAACGTTTTATGTGCAGAACCGGCGACATCTTGGATTTCGTCGGGTTTCAAGCTGAGATATGCATTTTCTGCGATTATCTTGGTGAGACTTCTGTCAGAAGTATGCAGAATCATCGAGATCGCACTTTTCGAGCTATTTAATGCGAGAAACTCGTTATCTGGTTGTTTTCACCACTCCACATTGCGTTTGATATGCAGAACCGGCGTAATCTTGATTTTCGTGAGGTTTCAAGGTGAGATATGCATTTTTTGCGATAATATTGGTGAGAGTTCAGTCAGAAATATGCAGAATCATCCAGATCGCTCGTTTCGAGCTACTTAATGCGAGAAACACGTTTTCTGGTGTTTTCACCACTCCACAGAACGTTTTATGTGCAGAACCGGCGACATCTTGGATTTCGTCGGGTTTCAAGCTGAGATATGCATTTTCTGCGATTATCTTGGTGAGACTTCTGTCAGAAGTATGCAGAATCATCGAGATCGCTCCTTTCGAGCTACTTAATGCGAGAAACACGTTATCTGGTGTTTTCGCCACTCCACAGTGCGTTTGACATGCAGAACCGCAGATATCTTGGTTACGTTCGGGATTCAAGCTGAGATATGCATTTTCTGCGATAATCTTGGTGAGACTTCAGTCAGAAGTATGCAGAATCATCTAGATCGCTCTTGTCGAGCTATTTAACGCGAGAAACACGTTATCTGGTGTTTTCACCACTCCACAGTGCGTTTGATATGCAGAACCGGCGACATCTTGGCTTTAGTCGGGGTTTTAACTGAGACATGCATTTTCTGCGATAATCCTGGTGATTCTTCTGTCAGAAGTATGCAGAATCATCGAGAACGCTCTTTCCGAGCTGTTTAATGCGAGAAACACGTTATCTGGTGTTTTCACCACTCCACAGAGCGTTTGATATGCAGTACCAGCGATATCTTGGTTTTCGTGGGGTTTCAAGCTGAGATATGCATTTTTTACGATAATCTTGGTGAGACTTCTGTCCGAAGTATGCAGAATCATCGAGATTATTCTTTTCGAGCTATTTAATGCGAGAAACACGTTATCTGGTGTTTTCACCACTCCACAGAGCGTTTGATATGCAGTACCAGCGATATCTTGGTTTTCGTGGGGTTTCAAGCTGAGATATGCATTTTCTGCGATAATCTTGGTGAGACTTCTGTCCGAAGTATGCTGAATCATCTAGATCGCTCTTTTCGAGCTATTTAATGCGAGAAACACGTTATCTGGTGTTTTCACCACTCCACAGTGCGTTTGTTAAGCAGAACCAGCGATATCTTGGTTTTCGTGTGGTTTCAAGCTGAGATATGCATTTTTTACGATAATCTTGGTGAGACTTCTGTCCGAAGTATGCAGAATCATCGAGATTATTCTTTTCGAGCTATTTAATGCGAGAAACACGTTATCTGGTGTTTTCACCACTCCACAGAGCGTTTGATATGCAGTACCAGCGATATCTTGGTTTTCGTGGGGTTTCAAGCTGAGATATGCATTTTCTGCGATAATCTTTGTGAGACTTCTGTCCGAAGTATGCTGAATCATCTAGATCGCTCTTTTCGAGCTATTTAATGCGAGAAACACGTTATCTGGTGTTTTCACCACTCCACAGTGCGTTTGTTAAGCAGAACCAGCGATATCTTGGTTTTCGTGTGGTTTCAAGCTGAGATATGCATTTTTTACGATAATCTTGGTGAAACTTCTGTCCGAAGTATGCAGAAACATCAAGAGCGCTCTTCTCGAGCTATTTAATGCGAGAAACACGTTTTCTGGGGTTTTCACCACACCACAGTTCGTTGGATATGCAGACCAGGTGATATCTTTGTTTTCGGGGGGTTTCAAGCTGAGATATGCATTTTCTGCGATGAACTTGGTGAGACTTCTGTCCGAAGTATGCAGAATCATCGAGATCGCTCTTTTCGAGCTATTTAATGCGAGAAACACGTTATCTGGTGTTTTCACCACTCCACAGTGCGTTTGATATGCAGTACCAGCGATATCTCGGTTTTCGTGGTGTTTCAAGCTGAGATATGCATTTTTTACGATAATCTTGGTGAGACTTCTGTCGAAGTATGCAGAATCATCGAGATCGCTCTATTCGAGCTATTTAATGCGACAAACACGTTATCTGGTGTTTTCACCATTCCACAGTGCGTATGATATGCAGAACCAGCGATATCTTGGCTTTCGTGGGGTTTCAAGCTGAGATATGCATTTTCTGCGATAAGCTTGGTGAGACGTTTGTCCGAAGTATGCAGAAGCATCGAGAGCGCTCTTTTCGACCTATTTAATGCGAGAAACACGTTTTCTGGGGTTTTCACCACTCCACAGTTCTTTGGATATGCAGAACAGGAGATATCTTGGTTTGCGTGGGGTTTCAAGCAGAGATATGCATTTTCTGCGATAATCTCGGTGAGACTTCTGTTAGATGTATGCAGAATCATCGAGATCGCTCTTTTCGATCTATTTAATGCGAGAAACACGTTATCTGGTGTTTTCACCAATCCACAGTGCGTATGATATGCAGAACCGGCGATATCATGGTTTTCTTGGGGTTTCAAGCTGACATATGTATTTTTTACGATAATATTGGTGAGACTTCAGTTAGAAGTATGCAGAATCATCGAGATCGCTCTATTCGAGCTATTTAATGCGAGAAACACGTTATCTGGTGTTTTCATCACTCCACAGGGCGTTTGATATGCAGAACCGGCGATATCTTGGTTTTCGTGGGGTTTCCATCTGAGATATGCATTTCCTGCGATAATCTTGGTGAGACTTCAGTCAGAAGTATGCAGAATCATCTAGATCGCTCGTTTCGAGCTATTTAATGCGAAAAAACAAGTTTTCTGGTGTTTTGACCACTCCACAGTACGTTTGACATGCAGAAACGGAGATACCTTGGTTTCGGTCGGGTTTCAAGCTGAGATATGCATTTTCTGCGATAATATTGGTGAGACTTCAGTTAGAAGTATGCAGAATCATCGAGATCGCTCTATTCGAGCTATTTAATGCGAGAAACACGTTATCTGGTGTTTTCATCACTCCACAGGGCGTTTGATATGCAGAACCGGCGATATCTTGGTTTTCGTGGGGTTTCCATCTGAGATATGCATTTCCTGCGATAATCTTGGTGAGACTTCAGTCAGAAGTATGCAGAATCATCTAGATCGCTCGTTTCGAGCTGTTTAATGCGAAAAAACAAGTTTTCTGGTGTTCTGACCACTCCACAGTACGTTTGACATGCAGAAACGGAGATACCTTGGTTTCGGTCGGGTTTCAAGCTGAGATATGCATTTTCTGCGATAAAATTGGTGAGACTTCAGTTAGAAGTAAGCAGAATCATCGAGATCGCTCTATTCGAGCTATTTAATGCGAGAAACACGTTATCTGGTGTTTTCACCACTCCACAGTGCGTTTGATATGCAGTACCAGCGATATCTTGGTTTTCGTGGGGATTCAAGCTGAGATATGAATTTTTTAGGATAATCTTGGTGAGACTTCTGTCCGAAGTATGCGGAATCATCGAGATCGCTCTTTTCGAGCTATTTAATGCGAGAAACACGTTTTCTGGTGTTTTCACCACCCCACAGTGCGTTTGATATGCAGAACCGGAGACATCTTTTTTTTCGACGGGTTTCAAGCTGAGATATGCATTTTCTGCGATAATATTGGTGAGACTTCAGTCAGAAGTATGCAGAATCATCTTGTTCGCTCGTTTCGAGCTATTTAAAGCGAGAAACACGTTATCTGGTAGCTTTCACCACTCCACAGTGCGTTTGATATGCAGAACCGGCGACATCTTGATTTTCGTGAGGTTTCAAGCTGAGTTATGCATTTTCTGCGATAATATTGGTGAGACTTCTGTCCGAAGTAGGCAGAATCATCTAGATCGCTCTTTTCGAGCTATTTAATGCGAGAAACACGTTTTCTGGGGCTTTCACCACACCACAGTTCGTTGGATATGCAGAACAGGTGATATCTTGGGTTTCGAGGGGTTTCAAGCTGAGATATGGATTTTCTGCGATAAACTTGGTGATACTTCTGTCCGAAGTATGCAGAATCATCGACATCGCTCTTTTCGAGCTATTTAATGCGAGAAACACGTTTTCTGGTGTATTCACCACTCCACAGTGCGTTTGATATGCAGAACCAGCGATATCTTATCTTTCGTGGGGTTTCAAGCTGAGATATGCATTTTCTGCGATAAGCTTGGTGAGACATTTGTCCGAAGTATGCAGAAACATCGGGAGCGCTCTTTTCGAGCTATTTAATGCGCGAAACACGTTTTCTGGGTTTTTCACCACTCCGCAGTTCTTTGGATATGCAGAACAGGAGATATCTTGGTTTGCGTGGGGTTTCAAGCAGAGATATGCATTTTCTGCGATAACCTTGGTGAGACTTCTGTTAGAAGTATGCAGAATCATCGACATCGCTCTTTTCGAGCTATTTAATGCGAGAAACACGTTATCTGGTGTTTTCACCACTCCACAGTGCGTATGATATGCAGGACCGGCGATATCTTGGTTTTCGTGGGGTTTCAAGCTGAGATATGCATTATCTGCGATAATCTTGGTGAGACTTCTGTCCGAAGTGTGCAGAATCATCGAGATCGCACTTTTCACGCTATTTAGTGCGAGAAACACGTTTTCTGGTGTTTTCACCACTCCACAGTGCGTTTGATATGCAGTACCAGCGATATCTTGGTTTTCGTGGAGTTTCAAGTTGAGATATGCATTTTTTACGATAATCTTGGTGAGACTTCTTTCCGAAGTATGCAGATTCATCGAGATCGCTCTATTCGAGATATTTAATGCTACAAAACGTTATCCGGTGTTTTCACCACTCCACAGTGCGTATGATATGCAGAACCGACGATATCTTGGTTTTCGTGGGGTTTCAAGCTGAGATATGCATTTTTTACGATAATCTTGGTGAGACTTCTGTCCGAAGTATGCAGAATCATCGAGATCGCTCCTTTCGAGCTATTTAATGCGAGAAACACGTTATCTGGTTGCTTTCACCACTCCACAGTGCGTTTGATATGCAGAACCGGAGATATCTTGGCTTTCGTGGGGTTTCAAGCTGAGATATGCATTTTCAGCGATAAGCTTGGGGAGACGTTTGTCCGAAGAATGCAGAAACATCGAGAGCGCTCTTTTCGAGCTATTTAATGCGAGAAACACGTTTTCTGGGGTTTTCACCACTCCACAGTTCGTTGGATATGCAGGACAGGAGATATCTTGGTTTTCGTGGGGTTTCTAGCAGAGATATGCATTTTCTGCGATAATCATGGTGAGACTTCTGTTAGAAGTATGCAGAATCATCGAGATCGCACTTTTCGATCTATTTAATGCGAGAAACACGTTGTCTGGTGTTTTCACCACTCCACAGTTGGTTTGATATGCAGAACCGGCGATGTTTGGTTTTCGTCGTGTTTCAAGTTGAGATATGCATTTTCTACGATACTCTTGGTGAAACGTCTGTCCGAAGTATGCAGAAACATCAAGAGCGCTCTTTTCGAGCTATTTAATGCGAGAAACACGTTTTCTGGTGTTTTCACCACTCCACAGAACGTTTTATGTGCAGAACCGGCGACATCTTGGATTTCGTCGGGTTTCAAGCTGAGATATGCATTTTCTGCGATTATCTTGGTGAGACTTCAGTCAGAAGTATGCAGAATCATCGGGATCGCTCTTTTCGAGCTATTTAATGCGAGAAACTCGTTATCTGGTTGTTTTCACCACTCCACATTGCGTTTGATATGCAGAACCGGCGTCATCTTGATTTTCGTGAGGTTTCAAGTTGAGATATGCATTTTTTGCGATAATATTGGTGAGACTTCAGTCAGAAGTACGCAGAATGATTTAGACCGCTCGTTTCGAGCTGCTTAATGCGTGAAACACGTTTTCTGGTGTTTTCACCAATCCACAGTGCGTTTGATATGCAGAACCGGCGACATCTTGGATTTCGTCGGGGTTCACGCTGAGATATGCATTTTCTGCGATAATCTTGGTGAGACTTCTGTCCGAAGTATGCAGAATAATCGAGAACCCTCTTTTCGAGTTATTTGATGCGAGAAACACGTTATCTGGTGTTTCACAATTCCACAGTGCGTTTGATATGCAGAACCGGCGATATCTTGAATTTCGTGGTGTTTCCAGTTGAGATATGCATTTTCTGCGATAATCTTGGTGAGTCTCCTGTCAGAAGTATGCAGAATCATCGAGAACCCTCTTTTCGAGATATTTAATGCGAGAAACACATTATCTGGTTGTTTTCACCACTCCACATTGCGTTTGATATGCAGAACCGGCGTCATCTTGATTTTCGTGAGGTTTCAAGTTGAGATATGCATTTTTTGCGATAATATTGGTGAGACTTCAGTCAGAAGTATGCAGAATCATCTAGATCGCTCGTTTCGAGCTACATAATGCGAGAAACACGTTTTCTGGTGTTTTCACCACTCCACAGAACGTTTTATGTGCAGAACCGGCGACATCTTGGATTTCGTCGGGTTTCAAGCTGAGATATGCATTTTCTGCGATAATCTTGGTGAGACTTCTGTCCGAAGTAAGCAGAATCATCGAGATCGCTCTTCTCGAGCTACTTAATGCGAGAAACACGTTTTCTGGTGTATTCACCACTCCACTGTACGTTTGACATGCAGAACCGAAGATATCTTGTTTTCGGTCGGGTTTCAAGCTGAGATATGCATTTTCTGCGATTATCTTGGTGAGACATCAGTCAGAAGTATGCAGAATCATCTAGATCGCTCGTTTCGAGCTGCTTAATGCAAGAAACACGTTTTCTGGTGTTTTCACCACTCCACAGTTCGTTGGATATGCAGAACAGGAGATATCTTGGTTTTCGTGGGGTTTCTAGGAGAGATATGCATTTTCTGCGATAATCATGGTGAGAATTCTGGTAGAAGTATGCAGCATCATCGGGATCGCTCTTTTCGAGCTATTTAATGCGAGAAACTCGTTATCTGGTTGTTTTCACCACTCCACATTGCGTTTGATATGCAGAACCGGCGTCATCTTGATTTTCGTGAGGTTTCAAGTTGAGATATGCATTTTTTGCGATAATATTGGTGAGACTTCAGTCAGAAGTATGCAGAATCATCTAGAACGCTCGTTTCGAGCTACATAATGCGAGAAACACGTTTTCTGGTGTTTTCACCACTCCACAGAACGTTTTATGTGCAGAACCGGCGACATCTTGGATTTCGTCGGGTTTCAAGCTGAGATATGCATTTTCTGCGATAATCTTGGTGAGTCTTCTGTCAGAAGTATGCAGAATCATCGGGATCGCTCTTTTCGAGCTATTTAATGCGAGAAACTCGTTATCTGGTTGTTTTCACCACTCCACATTGCGTTTGATATGCAGAACCGGCGTAATCTTGATTTTCGTGAGGTTTCAAGGTGAGATATGCATTTTTTGCGATAATATTGGTGAGAGTTCAGTCAGAAGTATGCAGAATCATCTAGATCGCTCGTTTCGAGCTACTTAATGCGAGAAACACGTTTTCTGGTGTTTTCACCACTCCACAGAACGTTTTATGTGCAGAACCGGCGACATCTTGGATTTCGTCGGGTTTCAAGCTGAGATATGCATTTTCTGCGATTATCTTGGTGAGACTTCTGTCAGAAGTATGCAGAATCATCGAGATCGCTCCTTTCGAGCTACTTAATGCGAGAAACACGTTATCTGGTGTTTTCGCCACTCCACAGTGCGTTTGACATGCAGAACCGCAGATATCTTGGTTACGTTCGGGATTCAAGCTGAGATATGCATTTTCTGCGATAATCTTGGTGAGACTTCAGTCAGAAGTATGCAGAATCATCTAGATCGCTCTTGTCGAGCTATTTAACGCGAGAAACACGTTATCTGGTGTTTTCACCACTCCACAGTGCGTTTGATATGCAGAACCGGCGACATCTTGGCTTTAGTCGGGGTTCTAACTGAGACATGCATTTTCTGCGATAATCCTGGTGATTCTTCTGTCAGAAGTATGCAGAATCATCGAGAACGCTCTTTCCGAGCTGTTTAATGCGAGAAACACGTTATCTGGTGTTTTCACCACTCCACAGTGCGTTTGATATGCAGAACCGGCGACATCTTGGATTTCGTCGGGTTTCAAGCTGAGATATGCATTTTCTGCGATTATCTTGGTGAGACTTCAGTCAGAAGTATGCAGAATCATCTAGATCGCTCTTGTCGAGCTATTTAATGCAAAAAAACAAGTTTCCTGGTGTTTTCAACATTCCACAGTGCGTTTGATATTCAGAACCGGCGATATCTCGATTTTCGTGGTGTTTCCAGTAGAGATATGCATTTTCTGCGATAATCTTGGTGAGTCTTCTGTCAGAAGTATGCAGAATCATCGAGATCCCTCTTTTCGGGCTATTTAATGCGAGAAACACGTTATCTGGTGTTTTCACCACTCCACAGTGCGTTTGATATCCAGAACCGGCGATATCTTGATTTTCGTGGTGTTTCCAGCTGAGATATGCATTTTCTGCGATAATCGTGGTGAGACCTCATTCAGAAGTATGCAGAATCATCTAGATCGCTCTTGTCGAGCTATTTAATGCAAAAAAACAAGTTTCCCGGTGTTTTCAACATTCCACATTGCGTTTGATATGCGGAACCGGCGATATCTTGATTTTCGTGGTGTTTCCAGCTGCGATATGCATGTTCTGCGATAATCTTGGTGAGTCTTCTGTCAGAAGTATGCAGAATCATCGGGGTCGCTCTTTTGGAGCTATTTAATGTGAGAAACTCGTTATCTGGTTGTTTTCACCACTCCACAGTGCGTTTGATATGCAGAACCGGCGTCATCTTGATTTTCGTGAGGTTTCAATGTGAGATTTCCTTTTTTGCGATAATATTGGTGAGACTTCAGTCAGAAGTATGCAGAATCATCTAGATCGCTCGTTTCGAGCTACCTAATGCGAGAAACACGTTTTCTGGTGTTTTCACCACTCCACAGTGCGTTTGATATGCAGAACCGGCGACATCGTGGCTTTCGTCGGGTATCAAGCTGAGATATGCATTTTCTACGATAATCTTGGTGAGACTTCTGTCAGAAGTATGCAGAATAATCGAGAACCCTCTTTTCGAGTTATTTGATGCGAGAAACACGTTATCTGGTGTTTCACAATTCCACAGTGCGTTTGATATGCAGAACCGGCGATATCTTGAATTTCGTGGTGTTTCCAGTTGAGATATGCATTTTCTGCGATAATCTTGGTGAGTCTCCTGTCAGAAGTATGCAGAATCATCGAGAACCCTCTTTTCGAGTTATTTAATGCGAGAAACACATTATCTGGTGTATTCACCACTCCACAGTACGTTTGACATGCAGAACCGGAAATATCTTGGCTTTCGTCGGGTTTCAAGCTGGGATATGCATTTTCTACGATAATCTTGGTGAGACTTCTGTCAGAAGTATGCAGAATCATCTAGATCGATCGTTTCGAGCTACTTAATGCGAGATACACGTTTTCTGGTGTTTTCGCCACTCCACAGTGCGTTTGCCATGCAGAACCGCAGATATCTTGGTTACGGTGGGATTCAAGCTGAGATATGCATTTTCTGCGATAATCTTGGTGAGACGTCAGTCAGAAGTATGCAGAATCATCTAGATCGCTCTTGTCGAGCTATTTAATGCAAAAAAACAAGTTTCCTGGTGTTTTCAACATTGCACAGTGCGTTTGATATGCAGAGCCGGCGATATCTTGATTTCCGTGGTGTTTCCATTTGAGATATGTATTTTCTGCGATAATCTTGGTGAGACTTCTATCAGAAGTATGCAGAATCATCGAGATCCCTCTTTTCGAGCTCTTTAATGCGAGAAACACGTTATCTGGTGTTTTCACTACTCCACAGTGCGTTTGATATGCAGACCCGGCGACATCTTGGCTTTCGTCGGGGTTCAAGCTGAGATATGCATTTTCTGCGATAATCTTGGTGAGACATCAGTCAGAAGTATGCAGAATCATCGAGAACCCTCTTTTCGAGTTATTTAATGCGAGAAACACGTTATCTGGTGTATTCACCACTCCACAGTACGTTTGACATGCAGAACCGGAAATATCTTGGTTTCGGTTCGGGTTTCAAGCTGAGATATGCATTTTCTGCGATAATCTTGGTGAGACTTCAATCAGAAGTATGCAGAATCACCTAGATCGCTCGTTTCGAGCTACTTAATGCGAGAAACACGTTATCTGGTGTTTTCACCACTCCACAGTGCGTTTGATATGCAGAACCGGCGACATCTTGATTTTCGTGAGGTTTTCAGCTGAGGTATGCATTTTCTGCGATAATCTTGGTGAGTCTTCTCTCCGAAGTATGCAGAATCATCTAGATCGCTCTTTTCGAGCTATTCAATTCGAGAAACACGTTGTCTGGTGTTGTCACCACTACACAGTTGGTTTGATATGCAGAACCGGCGATGTGTGGTTTTCGTCGGGTTTCAGGCTGAGATATGCATTTTTTACGATAATCTTGGTGAGACTTCTGTCCCAAGTATGCAGAGTCATCGAGATCGCCCGTTTCGACCTATTTAATGCGAGAAACACGTTATCTGCTGTTTTCAACACTCCACAGTGCGTATGATATGCAGAACCTGCGATATCTTGGTTTTCTTGGGGTTTCAAGCTGAGATATGAATTATCTGCGATAATCTTGGTGAGACTTCTGTCCGAAGTGTGCAGAACCATCGAGATCGCTCTTTTCGAGCGATTTAATGCGAGAAACAAGTTATCTGGAGTTTTCACCACTCCACAGTGCGTTTGATATGCAGAACCGGCGATATCTTGGTTTTCGTGGGGTTTCAAGCTGAGATATGCATTTTCTGCGATAATCTTGGTGAGACTTCTGTCCGAAGTATGCAGAATCATCGAGATCGCTCGTTTCGAGCTATTTAATGCGAGAAACACGTTATCTGGTGTTTTCACCACTCCACAGTGCGTTGGATATGCAGAACCAGCGATATCTGGGTTTTCGTGGGGTTTCAAGCTGAGATATGCATTTTCTGCGATAATATTGGTGAGACTTCTTTCCGAAGTATGCAGATTCATCGAGATCGCTCTATTCGAGATATTTAATGCTACAAAACGTTATCCGGTGTTTTCACCACTCCACAGTGCGTATGATATGCAGAACCGACGATATCTTGGTGTTCGTGGGGTTTCAAGCTGAGATATGCATTTTTTACGATAATCTTGGTGAGTGTTCTGTCAGAAGTATGCAGAATCATCGAGATCGCTCGTTTCGAGCTATTTGATGCGAGAAACACGTTATTTGGTTGTTTTCACCACTCCACAGTGCGTTTGATATGCAGAACCGGCGACATCTTGGCTTTCGTCGGTTTTCAAGATGAGATATGCATTTTCTGCGATAATCTTGGTGAGTTTTCTGTCAGAAGTATGCAGAATCATCGAGAACTCTCTTTTCGAGCTATTTAATGCGAGAAACACGTTATTTGGTTGTTTTCACCACTCTGCAGTGCGTTTGATATGCAGAACTGGCGACATCAGGGATTTCGTCGGGTTTCAATATGAGATCTGCATTTTCTGCGATAATCTTGGTGAGACCTCTGTCCGAAGTATGTAAAAACATCGAGATCGCACTTTTCGAGTTATTTAATGCGACAAACACGTTATCTGGTGTTTTCACCACTCCACAGTGCGTTTGATATGCAGAACCAGCGAAATCTTGGTTTTCGTGGGGTTTCAAGCTCAGATATGCATTTTCTGCGATAATCTTGGTGACACTTCTGTCCGAAGTATGCTTAATCATCGAGATCGCTCGTTTCGAGCTATTTAATGCGAGAAACATGTTATCTGGTGTTTTCACCACTCCACAGTGCGAATGATATGCAGAACCGACGATATCTTGGTTTTCGTGGGGTTTCAAGCTCAGATATGCATTTTCTGCGATAATCTTGGTGAGACCTCTGTCCGAAGTATGCAGAAACATCGAGATCGCTCTTTGCGACCTATTTAATGCGAGAAACACGTTATCTGGTGTTTTCAGCACGCCACTGTGCGTTTTATATGCAGAACCAGCGATATCTTGGTTTTCGTGGGGTTTTAAGCTCAGATATGCATTTTCTGCGATAATCTTGGTGACACTTCTGTCCGAAGTATGGAGAATCATCGCGATCGCACTTTTCGAGTTATTTAATGCGAGAAACACGTTTTCTGGGGTTTTCACCACTCCACAGTTCGTTGGATATGCAGAACAGGAGATAGCTTGGTTTTCGTGGGGTTTCAAGCTGAGATATGCATTTTTTACGATAATCTTGGTGAGACTTCTGTCCGAAGTATGCTTAATCATCGAGATCGCTCTATTCGAGCTATTTAATGCGATAAACACGTTGTGTGGTGTTTTCACCACACCACAGTTCGTTTGATATGCAGAACCGGCGATGTTTGGTTTTCGTCGGGTTTCATGCTGAGATATGCATTTTCTACGATAATCTTGGTGAAACATCTGTCCGAAGTATGCAGAAACATCAAGAGCGCTCTTTTCGAGCTATTTAATGCGAGAAACACGTTTTCTGGGGTTTTCACCACACCACAGTTCGTTGGATGTGCAGAACCGGAGATATCTTGGTTTTCGTGGGGTTTCAAGCTCAGATATGCATTTTCTGCGATAATCTTCGTGAGACTTCTGTCCGAAGTATGCAGAGTCATCGAGATCGTACTTTTCGAGCTATATAATGCGAGAAACACGTATTCTGGGGTTTTCACCACTCCACAGTTCGTTGGATATGCAGAACAGGAGATATCTTGGTTTTCGTGGGGTTTCAAGCTGAGATATGCAATTTCTGCGATAATCTTGGTGAGACTTCTGTCAGAAGTATGCTTAATCATCGAGATTGCTCTATTCGAGCCATTTAATGCGAGAAACACGTTGTCTGGTGTTTTCACCACTCCACAGTTGGTTTGATGTGCAGAACCGGCGATGTTTGGTTTTCGTCGGGTTTCAAGCTGAGATATGCATTTTTTACGATAATCTTAATGAGACTTCTGTCCGAAGTATGCAGAAACATCGAGATCGCTCTTTTCGAGCTATTTAATGCGAGAAACACGTTTCCCTTGGTTTTCCCCACTCCACAGTTCGTTGGATATGCAGAATAGGAGATAGCTTGGTTTTCGTGGGGTTTCAAGATGAGATATGCATTTTTTACGATAATATTGGTGAGACCTCTGTCCGAAGTATGCAGAAACATCGAGATCGCTCTTTTCGACCTATTTCATGCGAGAAACACGTTGTCTGGTGTTTTCACGACACCACAGTTCGTTTGATATGCAGAACCGGCGATATCTTGGTTTTCGTGGGGTTTTAAGCTCAGATTTCCTTTTTCTGCGATAATCTTGGTGACACTTCTGTCCGAAGTATGCAGAATCATCGCGATCGCACTTTTCGAGCTATTTAATGCGAGAAACACGTTTTCTGGGGTTTTCCCCACTCCACAGTTCGTTGGATATGCAGAATAGGAGATAGCTTGGTTTTCGTGGGGTTTCAAGCTGAGATATGCATTTTTTACGATAATCTTGGTGAGACCTCTGTCCGAAGTATGCAGAAACATCGAGACCGCTCTTTTCGACCTATTTAATGCGAGAAACACGTTATCTGGTGTTTTCACCACTCCACAGTGCGTTTGATATGCAGAACCGCCGATATCTTGGTTTTTGAGGGGTTTCAAGCTGAGATATGCATTTTTTACGATAATCTTGGTGAGACCTCTGTCCGAAGTATGCAGAAACATCGAGATCGCTCTTTTCGACCTATTTCATGCGAGAAACACGTTGTCTGGTGTTTTCACCACACCACAGAACGTTTTATGTGCAGAACCGGCGACATCTTGGATTTCGTCGGGTTTCAAGCTGAGATATGCATTTTCTGCGATTATCTTGGTGAGACTTCTGTCAGAAGTATGCAGAATCATCGAGATCGCACTTTTCGAGCTATTTAATGCGAGAAACTCGTTATCTGGTTGTTTTCACCACTCCACAGTGCGTTTGATATGCAGAACCGGCGTAATCTTGATTTTCGTGAGGTTTCAAGGTGAGATATGCATTTTTTGCGATAATATTGGTGAGAGTTCAGTCAGAAGTATGCAGAATCATCTAGATCGCTCGTTTCGAGCTACTTAATGCGAGAAACACGTTTTCTGGTGTTTTCACCACTCCACAGAACGTTTTATGTGCAGAACCGGCGACATCTTGGATTTCGTCGGGTTTCAAGCTGAGATATGCATTTTCTGCGATAATCTTGGTGAGTCTTCTGTCAGAAGTATGCAGAATCATCGGGATCGCTCTTTTCGAGCTATTTAATGCGAGAAACTCGTTATCTGGTTGTTTTCACCACTCCACATTGCGTTTGATATGCAGAACCGGCGTAATCTTGATTTTCGTGAGGTTTCAAGGTGAGATATGCATTTTTTGCGATAATATTGGTGAGAGTTCAGTCAGAAGTATGCAGAATCATCCAGATCGCTCGTTTCGAGCTACTTAATGCGAGAAACACGTTTTCTGGTGTTTTCACCACTCCACAGAACGTTTTATGTGCAGAACCGGCGACATCTTGGATTTCGTCGGGTTTCAAGCTGAGATATGCATTTTCTGCGATTATCTTGGTGAGACTTCTGTCAGAAGGATGCAGAATCATCGAGATCGCTCCATTCGAGCTACTTAATGCGAGAAACACGTTATCTGGTGTTTTCGCCACTCCACAGTGCGTTTGACATGCAGAACCGCAGATATCTTGGTTACGTTCGGGATTCAAGCTGAGATATGCATTTTCTGCGATAATCTTGGTGAGACTTCAGTCAGAAGTATGCAGAATCATCTAGATCGCTCTTGTCGAGCTATTTAACGCGAGAAACACGTTATCTGGTGTTTTCACCACTCCACAGTGCGTTTGATATGCAGAACCGGCGACATCTTGGCTTTAGTCGGGGTTTTAACTGAGACATGCATTTTCTGCGATAATCCTGGTGATTCTTCTGTCAGAAGTATGCAGAATCATCGAGAACGCTCTTTCCGAGCTGTTTAATGCGAGAAACACGTTATCTGGTGTTTTCATCACTCCACAGGGCGTTTGATATGCAGAACCGGCGATATCTTGGTTTTCGTGGGGTTTCAAGCAGAGATATGCATTTTCTGCGATAACCTTGGTGAGACTTCTGTTAGAAGTATGCAGAATCATCGAGATCGCTCTTTTCGGGCTATTTAATGCGAGAAACACGTTATCTGGTGTTTTCACCACACCACAGTGCGTATGATATGCAGAACCGGCGATATCTTGGTTTTCGTGGGGTTTCAAGCTGAGATATGCATTATCTGCGATAATCTTGGTGAGACTTCTGTCCGAAGTGTGCAGAATCATCGAGATCGCACTTTTCAAGCTATTTAATGCGAGAAACACGTTTTCTGGGGCTTTCACCACACCACAGTTCGTTGGATATGCAGAACAGGTGATATATTGGGTTTCGAGGGGTTTCAAGCTGAGATATGGATTTTCTGCGATAAACTTGGTGAGACTTCAGTCAGAAGTATGCAGAATCATCTAGTTCGCTCGTTTCGAGCTATTTAATGTGAGAAACACGTTATCTGGTTGCTTTCACCACTCCACAGTGCGTTTGATATGCAGAACCGGCGACATCTTGATTTTCGTGAGGTTTCAAGCTGAGATATGCATTTTCTGCGATAAAATTGGTGAGACTTCAGTTAGAAGTATGCAGAATCAACGAGTTCGCTCTATTCGAGCTATTTAATGCGAGAAACACGTTTTCTGGTGTATTCACCACTCCACAGTACGTTTGACATGCAGAACCGAAGATATCTTGGTTAAGGTCGGGTTTCAAGCTGAGATATGCATTTTCTGCGATTATCTTGGTGAGACATCAGTCAGAAGTATGCAGAATCATCTAGATCGCTCGTTTCGAGCTGCTTAATGCGAGAAACACGTTTTCTGGTGTTTTCACCACTCCACAGTTCGTTGGATATGCAGAACAGGAGATATCTTGGTTTATGTGGGGTTTCTAGGAGAGATATGCATTTTCTGCGATAATCATGGTGAGAATTCTGTTAGAAGTATGCAGCATCATCGAGATCGCACTTTTCGATCTATTTAATGCGAGAAACACGTTGTCTGGTGTTTTCATCACTCCACAGGGCGTTTGATATACAGAACCGGCGATATCTTGGTTTTCGTGGGGTTTCCATCTGAGATATGCATTTTCTGCGATAATCTTGGGGCGACTTCTGTCCGAAGTATGCTTAATCATCGAGATCGCTCATTTCGACCTATTTAATGAGAGAAACACGTTATCTGGTGTTTTCACCACTCCACAGTGCGTATGATATGCAGAACCGGCGATATCTTGGTTTTCGTGGGGTTTCAAGCTCAGATATGCATTTTCTGCGATAATCATGGTGAGAATTCTGTTAGAAGTATGCAGCATCATCGAGATCGCACTTTTTGATCTATTTAAAGCGAGAAACACGTTATCTGGTGTTTTCAGCACCCCACAGTGCGTTTGATATGCAGAACCAGTGATATCTGGGTTTTCGTGGGGTTGCAAGCTGAGATATGCATTTTTTACGATAATCTTGTTGAGACTTCTGTCCGAAGTATGCTTAATCATCGAGATCGCTCGTTTCGACCTATTTAATGCGAGAAACACGTTTTCTGGGGTTTTCACCACACCACAGTTCGTTGGATGTGCAGAACCGGAGATACCTTGGTTTTCGTGGGGTCTCAAGCTGAGATATGCATTTTCTGCGATAATCTTGGTGATACTTCTATCAGAAGTATGCCGAATCATCGAGATCCCTCTTTTCGAGCTCTTTAATGCGAGAAACACGTTATCTAGTTGTTTTCACCACTCCACAGTGCGTTTGATATGCAGAACCGGCGACATCTTTGCTTTCGTCGTGTATCAAGCTGAGATATGCATTTTCTGCGATAATCTTGGTGAGACTTCAGTCAGAAGTACGCAGAATCATTTAGACCGCTCGTTTCGAGCTGCTTAATGCGTGAAACACGTTTTCTGGTGTATTCACAACCGCACAGAGCGTTTGATATGCAGAACCGACGATATCTTGATATTCGTGGTGTTTCCAGCTGAGATATGCATTTTCTGCGATAATCTTGGTGAGACTTCTGTCCGAAGTAAGCAGAATCATCGAGATCGCTCTTCTCGAGCTACTTAATGCGAGAAACACGTTTTCTGGTGTATTCACCACTCCACAGTACGTTTGACATGCAGAACCGAAGATATCTTGGTTTCGGTCGGGTTTCAAGCTGAGATATGCATTTTCTGCGATTATCTTGGTGAGACATCAGTCAGAAGTATGCAGAATCATCTAGATCGCTCGTTTCGAGCTGCTTAATGCGAGAAACACGTTTTCTGGTGTTTTCACCACTCCACAGTTCGTTGGATATGCAGAACAGGAGATATCTTGGTTTTCGTGGGGTTTCTAGGAGAGATATGCATTTTCTGCGATAATCATGGTGAGAATTCTGTTAGAAGTATGCAGCATCATCGAGATCGCACTTTTCGATCTATTTAATGCGAGAAACACGTTGTCTGGTGTTTTCACCACTCCACAGTTGGTATGATATGCAGAACCGTCGATGTTTGGTTTTCGTCGGGTTTCAAGCTGAGATATGCATTTTCTGCGATAATCTTGGTGAGACTTCAGTCAGAAGTATGCAGAATCATCTAGATCGCTCTTGCCGAGCTATTTAACGCGAGAAACACGTTATCTGGTGTTTTCACCACTCCACAGTGCGTTTGATATGCAGAACCGGCGACATCTTGGCTTTAGTCGGGGTTCAAACTGAGACATGCATTTTCTGCGATAATCCTGGTGATTCTTCTGTCAGAAGTATGCAGAATCATCGAGAACGCTCTTTTCGAGCTGTTTAATGCGAGAAACACGTTATCTGGTGTTTTCACCACTCCACAGTGCGTTTGATATGCAGAACCGGCGACATCTTGGATTTCGTCGGGTTTCAAGCTGAGATATGCATTTTCTGCGATTATCTTGGTGAGACTTCAGTCAGAAGTATGCAGAATCATCGGGATCGCTCTTTTCGAGCTATTTAATGCGAGAAACTCGTTATCTGGTTGTTTTCACCACTCCACATTGCGTTTGATATGCAGAACCGGCGTCATCTTGATTTTCGTGAGGTTTCAAGTTGAGATATGCATTTTTTGCGATAATATTGGTGAGACTTCAGTCAGAAGTATGCTGAATCATCTAGATCGCTCGTTTCGAGCTACATAATGCGAGAAACACGTTTTCTGGTGTTTTCACCACTCCACAGAACGTTTTATGTGCAGAACCGGCGACATCTTGGATTTCGTCGGGTTTCAAGCTGAGATATGCATTTTCTGCGATTATCTTGGTGAGACTTCAGTCAGAAGTATGCAGAATCATCGGGATCGCTCTTTTCGAGCTATTTAATGCGAGAAACTCGTTATCTGGTTGTTTTCACCACTCCACATTGGGTTTGATATGCAGAACCGGCGTCATCTTGATTTTCGTGAGGTTTCAAGTTGAGATATGCATTTTTTGCGATAATATTGGTGAGACTTCAGTCAGAAGTACGCAGAATGATTTAGACCGCTCGTTTCGAGCTGCTTAATGCGTGAAACACGTTTTCTGGTGTTTTCACCAATCCACAGTGCGTTTGATATGCAGAACCGGCGACATCTTGGATTTCGTCGGGGTTCACGCTGAGATATGCATTTTCTGCGATAATCTTGGTGAGACTTCTGTCCGAAGTATGCAGAATAATCGAGAACCCTCTTTTCGAGTTATTTGATGCGAGAAACACGTTATCTGGTGTTTCACAATTCCACAGTGCGTTTGATATGCAGAACCGGCGATATCTTGAATTTCGTGGTGTTTCCAGTTGAGATATGCATTTTCTGCGATAATCTTGGTGAGTCTCCTGTCAGAAGTATGCAGAATCATCGAGAACCCTCTTTTCGAGATATTTAATGCGAGAAACACATTATCTGGTTGTTTTCACCACTCCACATTGCGTTTGATATGCAGAACCGGCGTCATCTTGATTTTCGTGAGGTTTCAAGTTGAGATATGCATTTTTTGCGATAATATTGGTGAGACTTCAGTCAGAAGTATGCAGAATCATCTAGATCGCTCGTTTCGAGCTACATAATGCGAGAAACACGTTTTCTGGTGTTTTCACCACTCCACAGAACGTTTTATGTGCAGAACCGGCGACATCTTGGATTTCGTCGGGTTTCAAGCTGAGATATGCATTTTCTGCGATAATCTTGGTGAGACTTCTGTCCGAAGTAAGCAGAATCATCGAGATCGCTCTTCTCGAGCTACTTAATGCGAGAAACACGTTTTCTGGTGTATTCACCACTCCACTGTACGTTTGACATGCAGAACCGAAGATATCTTGGTTTCGGTCGGGTTTCAAGCTGAGATATGCATTTTCTGCGATTATCTTGGTGAGACATCAGTCAGAAGTTTGCAGAATCATCTAGATCGCTCGTTTCGAGCTGCTTAATGCGAGAAACACGTTTTCTGGTGTTTTCACCACTCCACAGTTCGTTGGATATGCAGAACAGGAGATATCTTGGTTTTCGTGGGGTTTCTAGGAGAGATATGCATTTTCTGCGATAATCATGGTGAGAATTCTGTTAGAAGTATGCAGCATCATCGGGATCGCTCTTTTCGAGCTATTTAATGCGAGAAACTCGTTATCTGGTTGTTTTCACCACTCCACATTGCGTTTGATATGCAGAACCGGCGTCATCTTGATTTTCGTGAGGTTTCAAGTTGAGATATGCATTTTTTGCGATAATATTGGTGAGACTTCAGTCAGAAGTATGCAGAATCATCTAGATCGCTCGTTTCGAGCTACATAATGCGAGAAACACGTTTTCTGGTGTTTTCACCACTCCACAGAACGTTTTATGTGCAGAACCGGCGACATCTTGGATTTCGTCGGGTTTCAAGCTGAGATATGCATTTTCTGCGATAATCTTGGTGAGTCTTCTGTCAGAAGTATGCAGAATCATCGGGATCGCTCTTTTCGAGCTATTTAATGCGAGAAACTCGTAATCTGGTTGTTTTCACCACTCCACATTGCGTTTGATATGCAGAACCGGCGTAATCTTGATTTTCGTGAGGTTTCAAGGTGAGATATGCATTTTTTGCGATAATATTGGTGAGAGTTCAGTCAGAAGTATGCAGAATCATCTAGATCGCTCGTTTCGAGCTACTTAATGCGAGAAACACGTTTTCTGGTGTTTTCACCACTCCACAGAACGTTTTATGTGCAGAACCGGCGACATCTTGGATTTCGTCGGGTTTCAAGCTGAGATATGCATTTTCTGCGATTATCTTGGTGAGACTTCTGTCAGAAGTATGCAGAATCATCGAGATCGCTCCTTTCGAGCTACTTAATGCGAGAAACACGTTATCTGGTGTTTTCGCCACTCCACAGTGCGTTTGACATGCAGAACCGCAGATATCTTGGTTACGTTCGGGATTCAAGCTGAGATATGCATTTTCTGCGATAATCTTGGTGAGACTTCAGTCAGAAGTATGCAGAATCATCTAGATCGCTCTTGTCGAGCTATTTAACGCGAGAAACACGTTATCTGGTGTTTTCACCACTCCACAGTGCGTTTGATATGCAGAACCGGCGACATCTTGGCTTTAGTCGGGGTTCTAACTGAGACATGCATTTTCTGCGATAATCCTGGTGATTCTTCTGTCAGAAGTATGCAGAATCATCGAGAACGCTCTTTCCGAGCTGTTTAATGCGAGAAACACGTTATCTGGTGTTTTCACCACTCCACAGTGCGTTTGATATGCAGAACCGGCGACATCTTGGATTTCGTGGTGTTTCCAGCTGAGATATGCATTTTCTGCGATAATCGTGGTGAGACCTCATTCAGAAGTATGCAGAATCATCTAGATCGCTCTTGTCGAGCTATTTAATGCAAAAAAACAAGTTTCCCGGTGTTTTCAACATTCCACATTGCGTTTGATATGCGGAACCGGCGATATCTTGATTTTCGTGGTGTTTCCAGCTGCGATATGCATGTTCTGCGATAATCTTGGTGAGTCTTCTGTCAGAAGTATGCAGAATCATCGAGATCCCTCTTTTCGGGCTATTTAATGCGAGAAACACGTTATCTGGTGTTTTCACCACTCCACAGTGCGTTTGATATCCAGAACCGGCGATATCTTGATTTTCGTGGTGTTTCCAGCTGAGATATGCATTTTCTGCGATAATCGTGGTGAGACCTCATTCAGAAGTATGCAGAATCATCTAGATCGCTCTTGTCGAGCTATTTAATGCAAAAAAACAAGTTTCCCGGTGTTTTCAACATTCCACATTGCGTTTGATATGCGGAACCGGCGATATCTTGATTTTCGTGGTGTTTCCAGCTGCGATATGCATGTTCTGCGATAATCTTGGTGAGTCTTCTGTCAGAAGTATGCAGAATCATCGGGGTCGCTCTTTTCGAGCTATTTAATGTGAGAAACTCGTTATCTGGTTGTTTTCACCACTCCACAGTGCGTTTGATATGCAGAACCGGCGTCATCTTGATTTTCGTGAGGTTTCAAGGTGAGATTTCCTTTTTTGCGATAATATTGGTGAGACTTCAGTCAGAAGTATGCAGAATCATCTAGATCGCTCGTTTCGAGCTACATAATGCGAGAAACACGTTTTCTGGTGTTTTCACCACTCCACAGAACGTTTTATGTGCAGAACCGGCGACATCTTGGATTTCGTCGGGTTTCAAGCTGAGATATGCATTTTCTGCGATTATCTTGGTGAGACTTCAGTCAGAAGTATGCAGAATCATCGGGATCGCTCTTTTCGAGCTATTTAATGCGAGAAACTCGTTATCTGGTTGTTTTCACCACTCCACATTGGGTTTGATATGCAGAACCGGCGTCATCTTGATTTTCGTGAGGTTTCAAGTTGAGATATGCATTTTTTGCGATAATATTGGTGAGACTTCAGTCAGAAGTACGCAGAATGATTTAGACCGCTCGTTTCGAGCTGCTTAATGCGTGAAACACGTTTTCTGGTGTTTTCACCAATCCACAGTGCGTTTGATATGCAGAACCGGCGACATCTTGGATTTCGTCGGGGTTCACGCTGAGATATGCATTTTCTGCGATAATCTTGGTGAGACTTCTGTCCGAAGTATGCAGAATAATCGAGAACCCTCTTTTCGAGTTATTTGATGCGAGAAACACGTTATCTGGTGTTTCACAATTCCACAGTGCGTTTGATATGCAGAACCGGCGATATCTTGAATTTCGTGGTGTTTCCAGTTGAGATATGCATTTTCTGCGATAATCTTGGTGAGTCTCCTGTCAGAAGTATGCAGAATCATCGAGAACCCTCTTTTCGAGATATTTAATGCGAGAAACACATTATCTGGTTGTTTTCACCACTCCACATTGCGTTTGATATGCAGAACCGGCGTCATCTTGATTTTCGTGAGGTTTCAAGTTGAGATATGCATTTTTTGCGATAATATTGGTGAGACTTCAGTCAGAAGTATGCAGAATCATCTAGATCGCTCGTTTCGAGCTACATAATGCGAGAAACACGTTTTCTGGTGTTTTCACCACTCCACAGAACGTTTTATGTGCAGAACCGGCGACATCTTGGATTTCGTCGGGTTTCAAGCTGAGATATGCATTTTCTGCGATAATCTTGGTGAGACTTCTGTCCGAAGTAAGCAGAATCATCGAGATCGCTCTTCTCGAGCTACTTAATGCGAGAAACACGTTTTCTGGTGTATTCACCACTCCACTGTACGTTTGACATGCAGAACCGAAGATATCTTGGTTTCGGTCGGGTTTCAAGCTGAGATATGCATTTTCTGCGATTATCTTGGTGAGACATCAGTCAGAAGTATGCAGAATCATCTAGATCGCTCGTTTCGAGCTGCTTAATGCGAGAAACACGTTTTCTGGTGTTTTCACCACTCCACAGTTCGTTGGATATGCAGAACAGGAGATATCTTGGTTTTCGTGGGGTTTCTAGGAGAGATATGCATTTTCTGCGATAATCATGGTGAGAATTCTGTTAGAAGTATGCAGCATCATCGGGATCGCTCTTTTCGAGCTATTTAATGCGAGAAACTCGTTATCTGGTTGTTTTCACCACTCCACATTGCGTTTGATATGCAGAACCGGCGTCATCTTGATTTTCGTGAGGTTTCAAGTTGAGATATGCATTTTTTGCGATAATATTGGTGAGACTTCAGTCAGAAGTATGCAGAATCATCTAGATCGCTCGTTTCGAGCTACATAATGCGAGAAACACGTTTTCTGGTGTTTTCACCACTCCACAGAACGTTTTATGTGCAGAACCGGCGACATCTTGGATTTCGTCGGGTTTCAAGCTGAGATATGCATTTTCTGCGATAATCTTGGTGAGTCTTCTGTCAGAAGTATGCAGAATCATCGGGATCGCTCTTTTCGAGCTATTTAATGCGAGAAACTCGTAATCTGGTTGTTTTCACCACTCCACATTGCGTTTGATATGCAGAACCGGCGTAATCTTGATTTTCGTGAGGTTTCAAGGTGAGATATGCATTTTTTGCGATAATATTGGTGAGAGTTCAGTCAGAAGTATGCAGAATCATCTAGATCGCTCGTTTCGAGCTACTTAATGCGAGAAACACGTTTTCTGGTGTTTTCACCACTCCACAGAACGTTTTATGTGCAGAACCGGCGACATCTTGGATTTCGTCGGGTTTCAAGCTGAGATATGCATTTTCTGCGATTATCTTGGTGAGACTTCTGTCAGAAGTATGCAGAATCATCGAGATCGCTCCTTTCGAGCTACTTAATGCGAGAAACACGTTATCTGGTGTTTTCGCCACTCCACAGTGCGTTTGACATGCAGAACCGCAGATATCTTGGTTACGTTCGGGATTCAAGCTGAGATATGCATTTTCTGCGATAATCTTGGTGAGACTTCAGTCAGAAGTATGCAGAATCATCTAGATCGCTCTTGTCGAGCTATTTAACGCGAGAAACACGTTATCTGGTGTTTTCACCACTCCACAGTGCGTTTGATATGCAGAACCGGCGACATCTTGGCTTTAGTCGGGGTTCTAACTGAGACATGCATTTTCTGCGATAATCCTGGTGATTCTTCTGTCAGAAGTATGCAGAATCATCGAGAACGCTCTTTCCGAGCTGTTTAATGCGAGAAACACGTTATCTGGTGTTTTCACCACTCCACAGTGCGTTTGATATGCAGAACCGGCGACATCTTGGATTTCGTCGGGTTTCAAGCTGAGATATGCATTTTCTGCGATTATCTTGGTGAGACTTCAGTCAGAAGTATGCAGAATCATCTAGATCGCTCTTGTCGAGCTATTTAATGCAAAAAAACAAGTTTCCTGGTGTTTTCAACATTCCACAGTGCGTTTGATATTCAGAACCGGCGATATCTCGATTTTCGTGGTGTTTCCAGTAGAGATATGCATTTTCTGCGATAATCTTGGTGAGTCTTCTGTCAGAAGTATGCAGAATCATCGAGATCCCTCTTTTCGGGCTATTTAATGCGAGAAACACGTTATCTGGTGTTTTCACCACTCCACAGTGCGTTTGATATCCAGAACCGGCGATATCTTGATTTTCGTGGTGTTTCCAGCTGAGATATGCATTTTCTGCGATAATCGTGGTGAGACCTCATTCAGAAGTATGCAGAATCATCTAGATCGCTCTTGTCGAGCTATTTAATGCAAAAAAACAAGTTTCCCGGTGTTTTCAACATTCCACATTGCGTTTGATATGCGGAACCGGCGATATCTTGATTTTCGTGGTGTTTCCAGCTGCGATATGCATGTTCTGCGATAATCTTGGTGAGTCTTCTGTCAGAAGTATGCAGAATCATCGGGGTCGCTCTTTTCGAGCTATTTAATGTGAGAAACTCGTTACCTGGTTGTTTTCACCACTCCACAGTGCGTTTGATATGCAGAACCGGCGTCATCTTGATTTTCGTGAGGTTTCAAGGTGAGATTTCCTTTTTTGCGATAATATTGGTGAGACTTCAGTCAGAAGTATGCAGAATCATCTAGATCGCTCGTTTCGAGCTACCTAATGCGAGAAACACGTTTTCTGGTGTTTTCACCACTCCACAGTGCGTTTGATATGCAGAACCGGCGACATCGTGGCTTTCGTCGGGTATCAAGCTGAGATATGTATTTTCTACGATAATCTTGGTGAGACTTCTGTCAGAAGTATGCAGAATAATCAAGAACCCTCTTTTCGAGTTATTTGATGCGAGAAACACGTTATCTGGTGTTTCACAATTCCACAGTGCGTTTGATATGCAGAACCGGCGATATCTTGAATTTCGTGGTGTTTCCAGTTGAGATATGCATTTTCTGCGATAATCTTGGTGAGTCTCCTGTCAGAAGTATGCAGAATCATCGAGAACCCTCTTTTCGAGTTATTTAATGCGAGAAACACATTATCTGGTGTATTCACCACTCCACAGTACGTTTGACATGCAGAACCGGAAATATCTTGGCTTTCGTCGGGTTTCAAGCTGGGATATGCATTTTCTACGATAATCTTGGTGAGACTTCTGTCAGAAGTATGCAGAATCATCTAGATCGATCGTTTCGAGCTACTTAATGCGAGATACACGTTTTCTGGTGTTTTCGCCACTCCACAGTGCGTTTGCCATGCAGAACCGCAGATATCTTGGTTACGGTGGGATTCAAGCTGAGATATGCATTTTCTGCGATAATCTTGGTGAGACGTCAGTCAGAAGTATGCAGAATCATCTAGATCGCTCTTGTCGAGCTATTTAATGCAAAAACACAAGTTTCCTGGTGTTTTCAACATTGCACAGTGCGTTTGATATGCAGAGCCGGCGATATCTTGATTTCCGTGGTGTTTCCATTTGAGATATGTATTTTCTGCGATAATCTTGGTGAGACTTCTATCAGAAGTATGCAGAATCATCGAGATCCCTCTTTTCGAGCTCTTTAATGCGAGAAACACGTTATCTGGTGTTTTCACTACTCCACAGTGCGTTTGATATGCAGACCCGGCGACATCTTGGCTTTCGTCGGGGTTCAAGCTGAGATATGCATTTTCTGCGATAATCTTGGTGAGTCTTCTCTCCGAAGTATGCAGAATCATCTAGATCGCTCTTTTCGAGCTATTCAATTCGAGAAACACGTTGTCTGGTGTTGTCACCACTCCACAGTTGGTTTGATATGCAGAACCGGCGATGTGTGGTTTTCGTCGGGTTTCAGGCTGAGATATGCATTTTTTACGATAATCTTGATGAGACTTCTGTCCGAAGTATGCTTAATCATCGGGATCGCTCTTTTCGACCTATTTAATGCGAGAAACACGTTATCTGGTGTTTTCAGCACGCCACAGTGCGTTTGATATGCAGAACCAGCGATATCTTGGTTTTCGTGGGGTTTCAAGCTCAGATATGCATTTTCTGTGATAATCTTGGTGAGACTTCTGTCCGAAGTATGCAGAGTCTTCGAGATCGCTCTTTTCGAGCTATTTAATGCGAAAAACACGTTATCTGGTGTTTTCAGCACGCCACAGTGCGTTTGATATGCAGAACCAGCGATATCTTGGTTTTCGTGGGGTTTTAAGCTCAGATATGCATTTTCTGCTATAATCTTGGTGAGACTTCTGTCCCAAGTATGCAGAGTCATCGAGATCGCTCGTTTCGACCTATTTAATGCGAGAAACACGTTATCTGCTGTTTTCAACACTCCACAGTGCGTATGATATGCAGAACCTGCGATATCTTGGTTTTCTTGGGGTTTCAAGCTGAGATATGAATTATCTGCGATAATCTTGGTGAGACTTCTGTCCGAAGTGTGCAGAACCATCGAGATCGCTCTTTTCGAGCGATTTAATGCGAGAAACAAGTTATCTGGAGTTTTCACCACTCCACAGTGCGTTTGATATGCAGAACCGGCGATATCTTGGTTTTCGTGGGGTTTCAAGCTGAGATATGCATTTTCTGCGATAATCTTGGTGAGACTTCTGTCCGAAGTATGCAGAATCATCGAGATCGCTCGTTTCGAGCTATTTAATGCGAGAAACACGTTATCTGGTGTTTTCACCACTCCACAGTGCGTTGGATATGCAGAACCAGCGATATCTGGGTTTTCGTGGGGTTTCAAGCTGAGATATGCATTTTCTGCGATAATATTGGTGAGACTTCTTTCCGAAGTATGCAGATTCATCGAGATCGCTCTATTCGAGATATTTAATGCTACAAAACGTTATCCGGTGTTTTCACCACTCCACAGTGCGTATGATATGCAGAACCGACGATATCTTGGTTTTCGTGGGGTTTCAAGCTGAGATATGCATTTTTTACGATAATCTTGGTGAGTGTTCTGTCAGAAGTATGCAGAATCATCGAGATCGCTCGTTTCGAGCTATTTGATGCGAGAAACACGTTATTTGGTTGTTTTCACCACTCCACAGTGCGTTTGATATGCAGAACCGGCGACATCTTGGCTTTCGTCGGTTTTCAAGATGAGATATGCATTTTCTGCGATAATCTTGGTGAGTTTTCTGTCAGAAGTATGCAGAATCATCGAGAACTCTCTTTTCGAGCTATTTAATGCGAGAAACACGTTATTTGGTTGTTTTCACCACTCTACAGTGCGTTTGATATGCAGAACTGGCGACATCAGGGATTTCGTCGGGTTTCAATATGAGATCTGCATTTTCTGCGATAATCTTGGTGAGACCTCTGTCCGAAGTATGTAAAAACATCGAGATCGCACTTTTCGAGTTATTTAATGCGACAAACACGTTATCTGGTGTTTTCACCACTCCACAGTGCGTTTGATATGCAGAACCAGCGAAATCTTGGTTTTCGTGGGGTTTCTAGCAGAGATATGCTTTTTCTGCGATAATCGTGGTGAGACCTCTGTCCGAAGTATGCAGAAACATCGAGATCGCTTTTTTCGACCTATTTAATGCGAGAAACACGTTATCTGGTGTTTTCACCACTCCACAGTTGGTTTGATATGCAGAACCGGCGATGTTTGGTTTTCGTCGTTTTTCAAGCTGAGATATGCATTTGCTACGATAATCTTGGTGAAACGTCTGTCCGAAGTATGCAGAAACATCAAGAGCGCTCTTTTAAAGCTATTTAATTCGAGGAACACGTTATCTGGTGTTTTCAGCACTCCACAGTGCGTTTGATATGCAGATCCAGCGATATCTTGGTTTTCGTGGGGATTCAAGCTGAGATATGCAATTTCTGCGATAATCTAGGTGAGACTTCTGTCCGAAGTATGCTTAATCATCGAGATCGCTCGTTTCGAGCTATTTAATGCGAGAAACATGTTATCTGGTGTTTTCACCACTCCACAGTGCGAATGATATGCAGAACCGACGATATCTTGGTTTTCGTGGGGTTTCAAGCTCAGATATGCATTTTCTGCGATAATCTTGGTGAGACCTCTGTCCGAAGTATGCAGAAACATCGAGATCGCTCTTTGCGACCTATTTAATGCGAGAAACACGTTATCTGGTGTTTTCAGCACGCCACTGTGCGTTTTATATGCAGAACCAGCGATATCTTGGTTTTCGTGGGGTTTTAAGCTCAGATATGCATTTTCTGCGATAATCTTGGTGACACTTCTGTCCGAAGTATGGAGAATCATCGCGATCGCACTTTTCGAGTTATTTAATGCGAGAAACACGTTTTCTG